>JAKJJM010056801.1:0-13557 GCA_021901965.1 Pipa carvalhoi | reverse complement strand
TTTATAATACACATGGCCACAGGCCGAGTTATACAGGGAACTCCGAGGTGACTATTAATATCCTTATAAACTACAGAAGGGGGAACATTATCCTTTATAATACATATGGTAAACATATTTCTCAACCTTTTCGCCCGTTTTCGCTCCAAACAAATGAGATTAATAAGCTAAATGTGTAGGAAAGATGATATAACAATTATATGATCTTCCTACTCACACACACATTCACATACAAACATATACCTAAATAAACACGCATGTAAACGCACAGGCACAAATACGTATTACTACATATATATACGCATATATACACACCGGGTAGTGCAGCAACTCAGTGGATAGCACTCTTGTCTTGTAGTGCTGGGTTCTGGGTTTGATCACGCCCTGGTCATCATCTGTATGGAGTTTGTATTTTCTCTGTGTACTTTCATGGGTTTCCTCCATGGACTCTGATTACCACCCCCGATCTACTAGGTCAGCTGGAGCATGACTACATTTGGCCTAGTTTGTGTCCAGTGACTGTGACAAAATGGTGTGAACAGGAATGTATCAGTGTATTTTCAATATAAATCATTTTACTTTGTAACTAAGAGCTTACATCTACTGCTTACCATACCATCAATAATTTACAGATACATAGACTAGAGACAAGAATAGTTTCACAAATTTCAGCTGAAACAACCATTTATATCATAGTAATGTGATAGGAAATATTGGAAAAAAAAAGGATAAAATGATCCATTTAGCAGTTTATACAGCTTATATCTGTTCTTAACTAATCACTGAATAAACCATGTCCTCTGTTGTTGAAATCCATATGTTATGTAAAATGTACTGCGGAATCATTCCGATATTAGTTACATAATATCTCGCTCTTTCTTTGGTAGATAATCTTTTATGTAAATATTACATATACACATAAATTATGGCGCAGCTGTTGTTAAATTTCAAGCATCATATGAGAAACATTCCAATTTTAGAAGTATTTCATGCAGGATGGATCAGAACGATCTTTTATCATAAGGCAAACATAGCCTTAACTAAATATTATACAGTAAGGAAAAGTAATTGTATACTACATACATATATATATATATATTACATATTTTAGATACTAATGGATCAAAAATCATATTTTATCCCCAAAAAATATACTCTGTGCTAAATATTATTCAGAAAGGAAAATATACAGGGGGTTATTGACTAAAGTGAGAATTCGACTGTCAAATTCTCAAACAGTGAATTTGCCACCATACAATATTGCCAAGTCTATTGGGTAGCTGGCAAGTTTACACCTTTATGCCACAGTTTTTTGGATTGTATTTATATAGCGCTGATATATTATTCAGTGCTTTACAGAGATTCATCATTCACTTCAGTCCCTGCCCCATGTAGCTTACAATCTAGTTTCAGTCACACGCACATATGTATTTGGATTGAAGCCCACACAGGTGCAGGGAGAAAATACAAACTCCATGCAGATGAAGTCCAGGGTGGAATTGAACCTAAGACCCCAGCGCTGCAAGGCAGCAGTGTTATCCAGTGAACCACCACACTGCCCACATTTCAGATGTTGGTCAATAACCCCCCTTAGGATATTGTTTGTTTATGAGTGACTTGCTCTTCTCTGTCTGTTAACATATCAGGCCATGTTTACTAAAGTCGAAAAACCGTATTCGACATTTTTTTTTACCATTTATCCCTGCTATCGCCATTTACTACACCCTTTCCAACTTTTTTTTTTTTTTTTGCTGTTACAAAATTAGCAATATTAAAGAGCCCCAATGACAATAATGTTAATTGTAGCGGTATTACCGATATCAATACAATTTTTTTCAATTTTCATAAGTGAGGGTTAAAGGAAAATGCTGCAGAATAAGAAAAATGGGCAAAAACAGCAAAAAATGCGAATCTGTGGCGAATATCGATGATTTTTCCTTAGAAACATTTTAGTGCCCCATCTCCATAGGGAGTAATGGGTTTCCCCCACCCTCAACCAGGTGAACACATGTTTAAGTAAAAAAAAAAGTTGGAAAGGGCTTAATAAATAAATTTCGATATTGGCTGTATTTGAATACGTGCCATGCTAATCCAAGTAAAAATGTTTAATTTTTTGGTGCCACTGGTCCTTTAATAAGTGGAATCAACTATTGTACCGTATACAAGGGATAAAAAAAGCAATATCCAGTGAGAATCAATAACGCTACTCCTTATTTACACAGCCTAGAGAACATGAAAAGGTTCAGCGAATGCGTGAAGATGGCCGAGGAAAATTGCACTTGCGGATTTATAAGAAATCCTTTTGCTGACGTTACCTAGGAAAGACCTCGAAAATTCATCAGCGAGTGAGTTTGGAGCGAATTTAAACTTTGGGTAGATATGTAAATAAATATTTAAAGATATCATTCAGGTTTCGACAGTTCAAGGGGAACACAATATTTTTATATTTCATTAAACTTTTAAGTGATATCCGTGAGGTCACAAAACTAAAAACTGAACGCAGATGAAATCACCGCCATGGCATCTGAGGAAAAAATAGAGGAGGGGGAGGTGCACATAAGTTAATATGCCATTTTCAAAATATTTCTATCGAAAATGGCATTTTCAATTTTAATAAATTTTGCCCTTAATCTACTACTTCATTACTTAATCTTACTTAGAAAAGATCTAATTTTACATACATAGCTCTGCCCCATGTGTCAGTGGAGATAGCTTGCTCAAATCTTATTGGAATTTGCAATGCTCCATCAATCATCCACAACTGCACTGAACATTCTCCTGTTAATCTAGTATGATATAAAAATAAAGTTAGAATGTTTGTGCAAATTATATTTAATAAACATGATAATTTGTGTACTTACCAAAATATGTATAATAAAGGTGCTATAATTTAACAATATAATGAGATTATTAATCATAATCTGTGTTCATAGCATGGTCCATCTTCTACCTGTCCAACTGTTATTAAATCCTTACCAGAACCACTCCTATATTTACAGGTTTTAACCTGAGATTCTCTAATTTGTCTCGATCACGTTTGCAGATGGAACCACATAGCGAATATCTCTAGTATCAATAAAAATTTAGAGAACCGTCTATGCATTTATTGCTTGCTTCATGGACTACAGATTGGACTGCATATTCTCTTTGTAGCAGTAATGTTAGGAAGACAAAATGGACCGTCCTGTTTTATTTGCCATTAAATTCTTGGTTTCTGTAGCCAGGGTCAGGTTAAAATGTGTCAGATATTTTATTTTGTGTTTCTGGAAGGATCTCTGTTTTGTAGAGCACTTGATTTTATTTATACCAGCTGTGACAAATATCAAGAACATTTGTTGGGCACTACTCCATATAACAATCCAAAGAGACCGAAAAACAGTTTGTTCAATGTCTGTTAGATTTAAATGACCCAGTGTAGACTATAACATCCACAGCCACAGTCTAACCCTCTAACATCCACAGCCACAGTCAAACTTTCTAAGGATTTAGCAAGAATCAACTCTGTTTACCCCTACTGATCAGGGACAATTGGGGAGGGCTGACATGACGGCAAGGACAGGAATGGGACAGGAAGTTGGTAGCGAGAGGGCGGGACAAGAACGAGCGGGGGGAAGGATAGGAAGCGGTCTCCCACCCTCCCTCCCTATTCATTGGGACACTTATGAGGAAGTGATGTCACAGCATATAGGGCGGCTTTCCTGAGAAAATTGGTCAGGAATAAGGGCTAAGTTATGTGTGAAGTTAATGTAGTGGTTACGGATGGCCTAAAGGAGGGCACGGGGTCCCTGGTTAGCGGCTGATTTTCCCATTGAGCCGGGGGATACGGCTGATAGGAGGTGTTATATTGAGATTACAGTTTATAAAACTTCTGGGACCATCAGCCAAGGCATGTTTGTATGTTTTTTGCTATGTTAAAACTGTTAATAAAGAATGCTGTGGCCTTTTCAACCCAAATAAAGACTGTATGTGTCATTCGTAAAGGTTCTAAGGGTTAAATTGAGTATACCGGGTCGTCAGACCTTCGCTAGTCAAGGCTAGGCTAGGCTAACTATTGATCTCAAGTGAGGACCACACTTATTAAATGGACTGCAGTTTTCGATTCAACCGATCGAGGGTTGAAATAAAATTGAAGCTTTCGAAAATGATCGATATTGATCAGTTAAAACTGCCACATTGCAGAAATGAGGTGTTCCATATCAGATCGAAATCGGGAAAACTAATCTGACCATCTTCTTGGGGAATAATGGGTTTTCACCAGCCTTAAGCAAGCGAGCACTTTTGTTTAAAAAAAATATAGTTTTAATGGCGTTTAATCAGGGATATCTATATATAAGTGCTATCTACAGCTATTTCACTAGCATTAACCCTGTCAAAAAAAAAAAGTTTGACTTTTATAAATATATGTGATTATAAAGGTTGTACCGATGGTGGTTATACAAACCACAGAAACAGAAACTTTATTTGACAGAACATTTATAGAGCTCAATTTCTATCGATAGTTTTCGATTGATTTTTTTTTTCTGATCGAAACATTACCATTGAAATTTTTCCATCTTTTAGCGATGGAAAAGTGCCATAAGCGCTTCTAAATTTCGCCCTCAGTATTAGCGCGCAAACTGATATCACACTTCTGCACTGCGCAGCTTGAGAACTTCATGATCACATAAACTTTTGTGTGGTTACAGAATCTTTTCCAAAAAAAAAAAAGCCTTGGAAATTGTGAGGGAACTTTTTGCTTTGGAGTGGGTAAGATATAGTTATTTAAAGAATCACAGGTAATAATAATTTCATAGTAGAACTATGGTAAATTCCTGCCGTCCAACTTCAGTGCCCTGTAGTGATGTAAGAGTGATCTGCTGCTTATGGCAGTTTTTGTATTTATTCTTTTATATAGCACTGATATATTACGCAGCACTTTACAGAGATTTATCATTCACTGTCCCATGGAGCTTACAATCTAACTTCCCTATTCAGTCACACACACAGACAATCAACCTATGTAGTATGTTTTTGGATTGTGGGAGGAAACCGGAGCCCTCAGAGGAAACCCACGCAGGTGCGGGGAGAACATACAAACTCCATGCAGATGAAGTTCAGGTTGGAATTGAACCCAGAGCCCATGGTAGTGCATGATATGATGTAATGTCCTCCCGCCTGCTAAGGTTTTATAAGTCCCTGCCCAGGAGATCACAAGGTACTTGCAGCATCATTAGAAACAGGATCCAGTCTGAGAAGGCCTAAATCTTATAGGACTCTTCATGAGTTTAGAAGATAGGTGGTCAGACTCATAATGGTTTGCAGCTAGCCGGGTAGACTGGTAATTGTGTATTTTGTCATCCTGAGATGAGGAATCCATGGTGGATTTGGGATATTAGAATTATTATTTTGATTTGAATGCCACATTATCTTTTAACTACTGTGCTCTCTCCAGTTCTTCTTTCCTTGGAAACTTTAGAATGCTAAAACAACAACATACTCCATGTTATTTTATGAGATCAGCCCTTGGCTAATAAAAGCAAGGTCAATTAAATCCTCCTGGCATAGATTGAACTGCTTTATTTTATGTCGACCTTAATTAAAGGAACAGTTTAGTCACCAATTACTTGCCTGACTGTTACTGGTAAGTGCTTTAGAAATAAGTTTTATTTGCTTATTTCATTTTACAGAAACTCTTTGAGCCTCATCGACTAAAGTCTGAATTCACATGTTGAATTCCCCTGGCTACAATTCGAGTCACATTGTCAAAATAGATGCAAATTCTCTTCTCAGGATTGACTAAGTGGAGAATGCACTTGTCAAACAGAAGGACAGTGGTGTAGTGTAGTGTGGTGTAGTCAGGCAGATAGAAGTAGGATGAGAAGTCATGTGGAATGAGGCGAATTCAACAAGTGAAGGGCAGTGACGTCAGACTCACTATATCCCACTAACTGTATTCTGTGAATATTCTATCTATTTCTATGTTACCTTGTCCCTAGGTCATGTTGTCACTTAGTCACAGTCGCCATTGTCACTTTTGAATGAATAGTCGCCTTACGTAACACCAGAGCCCTGTCATCAACTTCCCAATTCTCCAGTCTGAAGTGGTGAAGTCAAATAGGTGAATTCAGAGCAGTTCCCTTAGCCGCATTTGCACCATTCATTCAGTTAGTCAATGGTAGAAGTACTTGCACACTTGTGTATGCACATGAAAAATGATGCAAAGAGCTCTGTAATTTCGCAACTCATATAGTCGCTTGAATTGGTCGCGTATTCACTACTTCACAGACTTTGCTCAATAAGCGAACATGGGGAAGTGGAGAATAGACGCGAATTCCCTAGTGTGTAAATACGCTTCTGGCACAATTTGTCAGACTCTTGTAAAATTTGCCAAATTGTAGAAAATTATGGTCGTTTGCTTAAAATTCGATACGTATTTTTTGCAATGGAAGAAACCGCGATATAATTCGCATTTCAGTGACTCATTCCTTAATTGAATACAACGGCATCCCAATCGCAGTACTAGTGATGAATAAGATCTATGTCTGGACAGAAGCAGTCCCCATTACTCACTCGCCCTTTATGGCGTTTTTATTTTCGATGTACTTTCATATAAACTTATTGACTATATTTCTAACTTTTGCATTTCCCATGTGATGGATACATAGTATCAAATGCGGGATTAAATGTTCAGCTTCTATTAATCTCCCAGTTAACATTTTTTGGCATAAGTATGTATGGAAAGAGGAAAGGGCATTTCTACATTTGCATGACCCGGTATTATTTGATTATTTTTTTCCATTTCCTTATATGATAAATATTAAATCATAACTATAAACACACTGACAAAAATAAAAAGAGCCAACTTTTTTTTTTAACTGAATTCTACATTTTTAGCTCTGTTTTACTTTGTTACTTTCCCACATATTAGAATTTCATGTTCACTGCCCTTGTACTGTTATTGCCTGTTATCTATCAGGCCCCTGCTTGAAGCTGGCATTCCCCACTGCCCCCTGCTGGTGCCCTAAGATTTTCCCCATCATTCTACTGTGTTTAGATTGTCAAGCAGTCGTCCATCTTGTTTGCTTACATATGACAACCATCGATATCGCTGATGTTTTCAATGGGGACTTAGAGAAAAATGTTCTAAACCATCTCCGTAAGGAATAATGGATTTTCCCCTCCCTCAACCGGTCGAACGCTTTTCAGGCATAAATAAAAAAGGTCAGTAGGGGCTTAATAAATATTGATATCAGCGCTATCGATATTTTTGACCTAATTAAAGGTATATCGCTATCAGTATACCGGGAGAAAACGTCTACAATTTTTTACAAATATCCCCCTTTGTGTTTTTACTGCTCTTTTTCACCGTTGTGATAAGACCACTTGATGCATTTGCCCCCACAGATGGCATAGATTTATATTTGAAACATTCATTAAACTTTACTGATACTTCTCCTCCACGGAGGATTGACAGGAAATCAGGATCAGGAAGTGATGCCAGGAAAAAAAGATTTTATATTTTGCTTTCTAGGCTTCTGCTGCGCTTTCTGGTTTCTGTCACAGCTGGGGAAAAGAATGCTTGTAATATTTACTTGGAAGGAACGAGGGTCAGCGAGACTGGTCAGGCAACGACCCTGTTTAAATAAGCTGATAAATAATGTTTTACAAAATGTTTCAATCCCAAATGACAAGCATTACTTGCTGCAGCCATGGTGCAGAGAGACACACTTTCTTATAAACATAAATATTCTGAAGGGACAAATTACTCAGATTATCATCAACACTCAAAATACAAACCCCCTAAATGTCTTGGATACCGTGGGGCAGTCCTGTTTTTTTTTGTATGTATGTATAATTTTATTTATAAAGCGCCACAAATTTACGCAGCGCTGTGCAATTTAACAACACAAATATAATACAGACATGGAAAAAGTGCAAAAAACAATACAAGTGTAGTATCACAAGCATAGTTCACTTTAAGTGCCAGGTTGTGGATGACACAAGAGATTGGAGGTCCCTGCCCCGTAGAGCTTACAATCTAAATGGAAGGAAGACCTTACATATACAGATAGGAGTGGAAAAAGAACTTTACCAATGTGCCGAAACACAGGTCAATAAATACAAATATTTTTTGGGGGTAAGGGTCCTATACCACAATACCCAGTATCACCAGCCGTGTTCCAGGGGATCCAGCCCCCCTCTACTCTTCAGTGCTCTGTGCATGGGTGACCTCCCTCAAGGGCGGGTTCTCCGCAGGAGATTTAAATACCCGGTAGCTCAGACACTCAGTTACCTGAGCTTCTTGCTCGTAGGTTCCTAAAGTTAATGCTTATTTCTTGTTCTAGTCCTTTTTTCGACTCTCTGCTGCGTGCATATCGTGGATTTCTAGTCTGCTGTGCTTATTCCTGCAATTAAAGGGATAGTCTCCCGTTCCTTACTCGGATCCCATTGTGTTAGTTCTTAAAGGGACAGTTCACTTCCTTTTTGGGATTCTCCTTTGTGCCTGTTTATTCCTTTAGAAGTCCGTCCAGCTACCACCAGCGGAGGGTGAACTCGGGGTTCATGATTTGGGAGTCTCCTTGTGCAAAGGCCATACCATCTTGTGTGGGTTAAAGGTGAAGACCAGGGGCTGCTTAGAGTCTGTTCCCTGGGTGAACCATTGCCAACTTTGTTGTGGTAAAGAGGATCCACTTTCTCCCGTGACACCTAGTCCCTATCCATGGAGAGTTTTTAGGGTCCCATGCCCCAGAGTTCCTACTTAGGTGATCAGGGATGGAGCTTAACTATGTGACTTGCCTCATTGTGGGACTAAATGACTTGGCAGCCAAATGGGCAGGTTTGGGCCATGAAAGGGATCTTTTGGGTCAGGGGGGGGGAGTTTGGGCAGGGAAGGGTGGGACTGCCTCCATTTTGCTCAGGAGATGACACTAATGATGTCACCAGTGCACATCCAATCAGTAACAAGAAGGCCGTGACCCAGTGATGTCAGTGCCAGAGGGGAACAGTGCTGTTCCCCCTGGAAACTTGAGAAGTATGGTAATCCTGACTGAGTATTGAAATGAATATCAGTTACAAAAATGGAAAATTTCAATGCAATAAATAATTTCATACCGATTCACTCTGAGACAAAACGGTGTTCAGCTCAAGGAACAGTCCAGTCGGAAATGATCTTCTCTCTCCAGCCGCCACGGTCCTCCCTCGGTTCCTGACCGTTTTGCCGAAAAAAGCAAGCGCAGTAGTAGATTTTCACTTACAGCTAATGAATATTGTATCTTCCGTTTCTAAAATATAACTTACCATAAATAAAGTAAAATATAATGACATGTCATCAGATTCTTTATCACACTCTTGCTTTATTGTGTTCTAGTGCGGGGTAACTCATCTATAAAGAATACTAGGAAATATTAATGTCCTATAAATAAATGCACAGTTCGTATGTACATTTCCAAGAATCCCATCTGCATTACGGAGACGGAACCTGTTCCGACATTAGCGATTATTAAATGAATCAATTTTCTGTTTGTCTGTGTTGCTGTTGGCAATTATTAAAATAACATTAAGATACTTTCATGCAACATTTAACTTATTCTCCCTGTGAATATTAACAGACAATAAAAAGTAGACAGAAGACTTGGGGAATAAGTCTGAATAATGAATCATGGAATTTTATAGAATAAATCATTATTTTACAGAAAGATTTGTTTCTGGCAAAAGTTATATTCCTTGCACTTGTTAAATATTCGCCACCCTCCGATATTCACATATTAAGCGAACTCTGCGATGTGGCGTGTTCACGACCAATTCGGACCCATACAACGTTCATAGTGGGGAAATTTATAAAGAATCGGTAACTTAACTATTCGATTCAATGCTATTCCTTTCAATTGGATTTCTTTTCCATCTGCTTGCAAACATTTGCATATTTATTAAAAAAACAGGGAAAACAAATTCGATTAGAAAAGAAACTAAATCAATTGAAAAAAAACAGCCGAAATCTCATTTAACGATTAATTGCAAAAATTAAAAATTAAGCTTCCCTAGAGTGAGGGGGTCCGTAGGCTCCCTGCATCCCCCCCCCCAACATCACACCTGCACTATGGGAATAATTAATGCTAATTATATTAAACCTTAAATTGTATAATGTTAATGTTTTGTGCAATGTTAATGATTTTTTCCTGCCACAGTAGATGGGATTGGGGGAAAGGGGTCTTAGGGACCCCTTCCTTTGTTAGTTAGGCTCCCCTAATGTCCCACAGGGACATTGGGGTAGTGGGAAGAGGAGTGGCACCTAGAAAGACGCTCTTAGTGGTAGCAATTCCCTCACCCTGTATAACTGCGATGGGGGAAGGGATAGGGGTCCCAGGAACCCCTTCATTTAAAAAAAAAAACAGCAGAAAATGAATTTTTTCCCCTCAAAAAGAAAAAACAGCAGCCTTCTTTTTTCTTCCGATCTTTAGAAAATTGTCATCTTTAAACGAATTATACCTGGATTAGGGAGATTTTTGCGCTGGCTAATTGAATTGCATATTTACCGCTAACATCCTAAACACAAGTCTTGAAATGATTTCACGGGTTATAGCGTGGAAACAACTCATATCCTTCTGCATAAATGTTCCCAGATAAAGGTTTGAAAAGTAAATGAGTTTGGCTCAGATTACCCGTTGCTTTCTCTATGCGGATTATTAAAGGACCAGAAAACTGCTGTTTGCTTGGATATGGAAGTTATTCTTTAAAGGAGAACTAAAGCTGTAAAAATAAAAAATCTATATTAAATAAGTACCTTATAGTAAGCTCCAGTGATGCACTCCCAGCTTCTTCTGTCCTGTATCTTCTCTGCACAGAGGCAGTCTTCACAGTGCTATGGAGGGCCCAGCTGCCAGCCCGAAGCTCCTCCCACTCACCGGCGGTGAGATAGAGCAATGACGTCATCGCGCTCATTTCTCCCCCAATGACAGCTCGCCTCTCACCGGGGCACAATGAGCGTGATGACGCCATCGCTCATTTGCATAAGGAGGTGGAGCTTATCGCGGCTCCATGGCAGCCTAAGCGCTGTGAAGACTGCCTCAGTGCAGAGAAGAGAGAGTATAGAAGAAGCTGGGAGTGCGTCGCTGGAGCTTACTATTATTTAATATAGATTTTTTTTTACAGCTTTAGTTCTTCTTTAAAGCTGAATTCTTTATATTTAACAGTAAGGGCGAAATTTATTAAAATCGAAAATGACGAAAATACACCACTCGTTAATTTACTAGAATTAAATGGAAACTCGAAATTCCGAATTTTTATTCGGGATTCCGAATAAATTCGGAATTCTGAATAAGAACTCAGAATTCCGATTTTCCAAATCGAAAATGCCATTTTCGAAATATTTCTATTGAAAATGGCATTTTCAATTTTAATAAATTTTGCCCTTAATATAGTCTCTCTTCTTGGGCTGGGCTCACACTAGCGCAGGTAGCGCTCGGCGCAAACCCCCATTACACTTACCAGATCCTGTCGCACTAGCGTGACCACACGGCGCAACGCCATCGCAATGCTTTGTGTCATGTTTTTAGTGAGCGTAGGGACGTGACACGGACGATGCAAAAAGATAGGAGGAGCTGGGCAAGTAGAAAGTGCAGTCACACAGCGTTGGGTAAGTACAATAGAAAAGTGCTTCGCGAAGATATGCCGGCCTGTGTTCGCCAGCGTATTTTTGGGACGCACCTTTGTTTAAGAATACAGATGACCGCAATAATTAAAATCAGGAATTCAGCTTCAGGCAGGGTTGACATGAGCGAATTTTCCAACGTGTTTTTTTTTAAACTCTCATGGCAAAAAAACGCCAGTGTATGAATTTCCCTACGCGTTTTACAAAAAAAAAAAATCTGTGTAAATTATTTTCTATTCGATATCGATAAACACAGTTCGCCACTCCTGACTTGCCCTAAAGCATTATTTGTTACTGAATAAGTTGAAAGGAAGGTCTTAAATTCCTATTAAAACAGTGTTACTGTACATTGAATTCTGCAAGAAAACTTGACATTTTTCTACATTTTTCTAACTAAAAGTTTATCGTAAAAAAATCTAGAGGAAATTTTGACTAACGCTGGAGAAACAGACATTTTTATCAATTTCACCAATTTAAAAACGATTTTAATCGGCCAAATTTTGGCTGCCTCAGATTGGTGTAAACCATTATTCCTAATGAATGTATGTATGTATAATTTAATTTATAAAGCGCCACAAATTTACGCAGCGCTGTACAATTCAGCAATACAAATATAATACAGACATGGGAAAAGTGCATTAAATAATAAAATAATAAAATAGTAAAATCTCAATATTAATCAATATGGAGCTGGTTCTGTCAATTAGACACAGACGAAAAGATTTCCCAACGATAAAGGATAATGATGTACTGCAAAGTGTTCCTCTGTCAACTGATCAATATTTATTGATAATGATTATGGGCCCCATTCACTAAAGGGTGAGTTCACCTGTGGAATTCACTTTGCTGCAATTCGAGTCGCATCGCCAAAATATTCACAAACTTACTTCTAAGTATTCACTAAGTGGAGAATACGTTTCTTGAACTGGCAGACAGTGGTGATTGCTGTCACATGCGTAGTGTGGCGTAGTTAGGCAAGCTGAGGGGGCGCCATCGCCAATCTCCGCTAGCACCCCCCTACCCCCCGGTCGCACATATCTCCGCTCGCACAAACTTGGAGGGGGGGCAAATGTCATACTTGCCCGGGGCGCCATTAAGGCTAAGAACAGCCCTGGTGGAGACCGGTATTAATTCAAACCACAGAGGAGTTCTGAGTTATTTTTCTACTATATTTCATGAAATGGAAATGAAATTGTATTTTGTAGTTTGGTTCTTCTTTATCCGTAACATATTTAAAATGTATCCAGCACTGCATCGGACTTGTAAAGTATTTGTATCACTATTTTATTCAGAATCAGAATATATTAACATAAATATCACAGTTACTTTTCCGAAAAACATTAAACAATAAAAAGATTCTGTCCTCTGTTTTCAGACCTGGCTTCTACTAATAAAATTAATTCTATTCTTTTTTTTTTTCATTTGAATAAAATCTGCCTGCAGAATATTCCTATTTAGGAAAGAAAAGCTTTTAGAAACACGCATGATTTATCATGAATTCAATGTTTTTTCCTTAAAACTACTAGTAAAAACATATTTAACGACAGCCGCTTATTACCTAAACAACTTCAACAACAAGCAGCATTGAGATACATTAACTGTCAGGAGTAATCGCAGTCGATCAGATTCATATTCTGGGATTCTTGATTTAGTATAATTTCTTTTTAATTTTTTTTTTTTTTTGTTGAAAATGAATTAAAATATATCAGCTTGGATGCCAGGAAGCATTTGGCAAAACTAATGAAATCAACAAAGTAAGTGAAATTAAAAGACGCAAATATGAAATTGTAATATGCAAAGTAGAGTTCTCCCCAAATGACTCATATGCAACAATGTAACAATACAATTATAATACAGACATGGGAAAGTGATTAACATAGTACAAGTGAAGTAAATTACACGTGTAGAATCATATAGATCGTATGTATGTA
>JAKJJM010056777.1:0-10871 GCA_021901965.1 Pipa carvalhoi | reverse complement strand
TTATTGGTAGATTGGTTAATTGTTTGGGAATGTAGGCCCTTGTTATTACCAATTTAGCCTGGATAGATTGTAACTCAAACTAAACGCACATTTATGCGTCCGTCACTGTCCGCCGCTGTACGCGTGGCGAACAGCGACGGACGCACATTTATGCATCCGCTGCTGTTCGCATATGTTCGTCTAACGTACTGTAGTGCGTCCATGACAATTTCAGCGCCGCGCCTAAAAAATTCGCAAAAAAAGAATTTGACAGTGAAATTCAGACCTAGTGGAATGTGGCCCATAATGTTCACTACAAAATCTTTTTTGTTGTTGATGCTTTAGTTCTTCTTTAACGGTAAATATTCACATTGGGTGACTATTAATAGTAGTGTACCTTGGGTTCTCTTCTCTATATATTTATAAATGATCTTGTTGAGGGATATTATATTTTTCAAATTGATACTAAACTGTGTCAAGTAGTTAATACAAAGGAAGACACTATTTTATTACTAATGGATCTAGATACCTTGGAGGCTTGGACAGAAAACTGGCAAATGAGGTTTAACACTGATAAATGTAAGATTATGCATATGGGAAGTGGAAATGCATGTTTAGATTATTTTCTAAATGGGAAAACACTGGGCAAAATAAATATGGAAAAAGATTTATGAATTCTAGTTGACAATAAACTTAACTGTACCAACCAGTGCCAAGCAGAAGCTGCCAAAGCAAATAGGATCATGGGGTGCATCAAAAGAGGAATAGATGCACATAAAGAGAATATAATTATACCGCTTTACAAAGCACTTCTCAGACCACACATGGAATATTGTGTGCAGTTTTGAGCAAGAAACATGTAGTTGAACTTGAGTGTGTTCAAAGGCGGCTACTAAAGTAATAAAAGGAATGGGCAAAAAAGAGTACCAAGAAAGCTTATCAAAATTGGGATTGTTTAGTCTAGAAAAAAGAAGATTAAAGGGTGACCTGATAACCATGTATAAATATATTAGAAGTCAGTACAGAGATCTCTTCCACAATCCGTTTATACCAAGAACTGTAAGTGTAACAATGGGGCATCCTCTACGTATAGAGGAAAGAAAGTTTCTATACCGCATAGAAGAGAATTCTTTACTGTAAGGACAGGGAGACTATGGAACTCTCTGCCTGAATAAGTTGTCATGGATGATTCCATTAAAAAGTTTGGATGCTTTCCTTCAGTGTAAGAACATTACAAGTTATGGGTAATAGATAACTGAAGGTAGGATCTTGATCCAGGGAATTACTCTGATAGCCATATTTGGGGTCGTGAAGGAATTTTTTCCCTAATATGAGGATAATTGTCTCTTGCCTCATGGGTTTTCTGCCTTCCTCTGGATCAACATTGCAGGAAAATAAGCTAAACTAGATGGACTTGTGTCTTTTTCAGCCTCTAAACTATGTTACTATGTTATATGCATACTATGACTAATAATAGCAAAGAGGAAGGCCACCAACAACAAGGGAACTTAGTGTACTTCAAAAGAAAAGTATGCATGTCTATTTTTCTTTATAAAACTAAGTTACACAGTGGTGTACAATTCAATCAGTGGAGGTTTATCATAAGGCGAAATGGGCAGTGGCCCGGGGCCCCTTGACTCCTGGGGACCCAGCCTTGTGCAGAGTGAGCTGAAACTCATAGTTAAAAAAAAAAGTACTTGCTGCTACGATGGTGGAGGCTGGTAGGGGACCCAGGCAGTTAATCAGGCATTCTGTAAGGGCAGCATGGTTCAGGCACGTGTGGGGCTCTGGTGTTGGGGAGAGGAGGCAGAGCAGGGCTGAAATGTCTCAGTACACATGTGCGTCAGGTAGAGAAATGAGCCAGTGCAAGGACAGATGGTAGGAGTGCCCTGACTGGAGAAAGAGAGGAGGTAGGAAGTGTAAAAGACAGAAACAGCATTGAGTGTGTGAGGTGAAGGGGAGTGAGCAGCAGCATGCAGAAAACCAGCAGGAAGAGGAGGAGTAGTGTGCAGGTGTACAACGAGTTTAACTGTAAGAGGAAAAGACCTGAGAGAGAAAATAAGACTCAGTAAGTAAACAGTTTATAAATCATACAGAGCATAAACAACAAACAGTTATAAATTACAATTAACTGCCCTGCTGGGGAGCAGAGTGTGAAGCAAAGTGCCTGTCTGGAGGGGGAGGGCCCATAACTTTAAACAACCCAGAGCCCAAGGTAAACTTAATCTGTCCCTGAATTCAACAATACATATGTAATGCAGACATGGGAGAAGAGCTTAATATAGAGCAAGTGAAATAAATTACAAGCATAAAATCCTGAATATAACTCACTTTAAGTTCCAGGCAGCAATTGAAACAAGAGGGTGAAGATCCCTGCCCCATAGAACTTACAATCTAAAAGTGTGATTACCTCCATTCACCTACAGGTAAGGTGTAAGGGATCATATGAAATGTGCTTATATATATAAGATGAATTATTATTTTTTCAAAGCGTGTCAATGGAGAAGAAAAAAAGCACATTCTTCCCCCAATGACTAAACATACAAATAACTGTGGAAAGAAAAGGTCACAGTTCTACTAATATAGATAGACATCAATTAACAACTGTTAGCAACTGAAATCAGTGCCAACATATTAGTTACACGGACATGTTTTTACCAACTTCCATAAGCCTAAAGTTGACCGATGCTATGAACCATTGCCTGGGCCACGTTTCCAAACATTGTAATTTAACATTAAACCCTCTGCTGGAGATGGACCACCATGCAGCTGAACAGCTGTGGCATGAGGAAAGGAATGGAAATTAAAATTAAGGGTGGGGGGAAGATTCCATGCAACTTACTGAAAAATTACATAAAAATGCTTGTTTTTATTCTAAGCAAGTTAAAACACAGCTCAGACCAAAGTCAAGCTGGTTCCTCCAATAAGAAGGTTTCTCCTAGGAACTACAACCTGAGTCTGTCTGTCATAGCTCACTTTCTCAGTTTCAGAATTTTTTTTTTATTGCATAAACATCTCCTTTCGCTTCATTGACATATGACTAAACTTATATTTTATTAGGTTACAACAACAGTTGTGTTCTAGTTCCCCACGCTCTATGTTGCATTAGATAGATGCCGTACAGAAAAGCACCAAAAATCTGTAAGTGTAAATAAAGAAAACTTGGTTTTAAGGAAGATTGATTACCGAGCTGTAATGTAAAACGATCGTATATCTTGCAAGTGTTCCAACAAACTCGCTGTCGCTCAATACATTTGATATCTATTTCCTCATTATTTAGCTGTCTGCCATCAGTTTGTTTTGATAACATCCTTCAGGAAAAGAAATAGGAGCACATATGTGAATTGTTTGTACTCAAGCGATCTTTCAAGATGGCTCTTGATTTAAGAGTATTTTCGTCAAATGTTATCAAAACGTACACTTCCCTGTACAATTCCTTGCTAAGAAAGTCTAGCGCCAGCTGTCACCATTGAAACACTAGCCCTTATTATCCTGTGTAAGTTTGCAAGTGGAGTTAACAGGAGACCTTCTAAAAACTATAAACACACAAGTGGACTGAATGGGAAAGGAAAACAGCAAAAAGTATAAATTTGTACAGAACATTACCCTCAACAATTCTATTTTTGTGACCAAATAAGAACTTTCCTCTTTTTCTTAAAAATTGTAATCCTTTGGGAAAAGTCTCAAAACAACGCAGTGGAAAAAGGTTAAGTCAAAGTAAGCATTAGGCCCCAAGAGTGTTTGACATGCTTACCTTCAGATGTTTGTATAGAACATTGATGGATAGTTTTAATGTAATAGATGGTTACTGAAGAGTTTAGTTATAAATAAATCACCTTGGCTCGCTACTACAGTCATCTTGTACATTGTTTTCTACACTCATAATCTGGAGGTGATTCAAAAAGGAACTATGAAACAATTCATCTTTGAAAATTCACATTGTGGGCTGGATTAACAGAGGAATGTTGGGGGCTATAGCTCTGGCACCTTCTGATCTAATTGAACATTTACAAGATAAACCAATTTAATTTCAGGCCCTGGATCCAAAGCATCCAGATCTTTAACACAAAACTGTCACCATTACAAGATTTATGTGGTTGTGACTCATTCCAACAAATGACAAAAAAAATAATACAACACGAAGTAAGACGGTTTTGGGACCCATGACTTAACTTGATCAATTAATGTAATTTGTGTCTCACAAATTAGCAAAGTTGTATGTACACTGTATTCAACCTGATGCCATTTGAATAGCCCTAATTAACAGCCTTAAGGAAATCCCATAAAAACATTTTATTGTATGTTTCACTCATATTAATGTTCAACTATTTGATCTTTGTATAACTAGAAACCCTTTACTGTATATAGCATACATACACAAGTTGAAGAAATAAATTGAATTAAAATTGCAAACATAATCTAAAACAGCAAAACTGATTTTCTGTTGTATGTATGTATGTACATACGTATAATTTTATTTATAAAGCGCAACAGATTTACGCAGCGCTGTACAATTCAGCAATACAAATATAATACAGACAAGGGAAAAGTGCATTACACATTACAAGTGAGTAGCTTACAAGCATAAAAGTCACTTTAAGTACCAGGTTATGATTGACACAAGAGGTTGGAGGTCCCTGCCCCGCAGAGCTTACAATCTAAGTGCCACGAGAAAACCAAATGGAATGCGGAAAACATTGAAATTCATGATAAATTAAAACATGTATTAAAATAGGACCCAGAGTTTTCTAATGCGTGCACAAGCCCTTACTGTGAGCGTTTTTGCCTTCATCGAGTATAATACACCACAAATCCATTAGATATGTATAAAATTTGCAACTGAATTGTTATTTTTCTTTGCCACATCTTAACATTTTTATTTCAACTATAAAATGAAGAAAGGTTTTCTTTGTTTCCAAAAAGTGAAGTCATTTTAGTTATATTAAAAGATAATTGAAACACAGAATGAATGAAATACCGTATAAGCTAGTTTCATTGCTTTTGTGAAATATCAATTAGAGTGAGATGTAAGTATCTGGTAGGAAAAAAATTAAAAGTCCATATTCAATTAGCAGTCTTTTCCATTAAACGTCATTTGAAGGTTGAATGCTGGAAGAGATCTTGTTCATGAAGGAGCAAGCAGAAAAAAACAAACAAACAGAAAAACATGCCTTTGCCTTACAATGCAAAATAATTCATAAGAATTAGCTTTATATCAATAACAAGAGTTCTGGGTTGCAGGTTACTTAAAAAAGGACGAATAGTTTAGAGATATGTCTGTTTTAATGAGTCTCTACAGAAAAATTCTGAACTGCTTTTTGTATCAGGAAGAAAAGTTACAGATTTACGAAGACAGTAACAGGAGTGCAAAATTATCTATAGTAAAACATTTAATTTTAAATCAAAAGGAAGAAAGAATCTTGGTAGAAACAATAATCACTATGTGTCATTATGAATGAATGCATCACATCACAGGTGAACTCCAAAAACGATTCATTTATGGAAATTGACTAGTGACATCAAAGCTTAATTCAAAATTGAAACATGGCAGCACAAAATTATATTCAACATACTATAGGTGGGTTTTCTATATTATGTACCACAGAAGAGAATTTAGGATTAATTGCCATTATTGCCCTTATTGTCTTACTGGTAATAAAGTTTTACCACTCTTTCTCTGTTCCATCACTGTAACCATTTTCGCCCAAGGATTCTTTAAATAAAATGGATATGGGCGTAAAAGAATTGAAGTTTGAACAGGGCAGGAATGGGGTGACCCATTCAGAAGTGAGGTGAAATGGTGATAACAGTAAGATCCTTGACACCATGATAAATTACAATTTGTATAATAATTGCTTTACTTCAGACGAAAATGTAATCCTTAGTTTAACAAATTCCAGAGCACTTGCTTTTACTTTAATAAGATTTACTAGAAAAATCAATTTTCTAAAAAAAAAAAAGTTTAAATAAACATAAGTATGCCCATGTTCAGTTTAAGGAGAGCGATGTAACATCACGTTATGCATGTGGGAATCCAAATTGCTATATTGTCCTTGATGCTTATTCGGATCTCTTATGCTCAACCAATAGCTCAAAGTTTAAAAACATCATAACAAACACAGGCTGATTATCTAACCAATGAAGAAACGAAAAGGACATTATATAGTTCAATTAAGAAATATTATGGTTGATCCCAAAACACATTTCAAATATAAAATGGCCTTTTTCTCTCTATGGGACCCTTTAATATTAGACTATTCAAAATGGCTGACCAATTTTATACCAAAAGATAATTAGATTTGTTACATTTATGCGCCAAAGTATGTAACCAAATTACTTGCATATCCATGTATAATGCTTTATAGCAAGGGCAAACCACTGGTGAACTAGACTTTTCATCTGGAGTGCTTAACATTATCAATACCTGCTACCATTTAAAGAAGAACTAAATTTTGGTTGAATCCCTTATTAAATGGATAGGTCTGATAAAACTTAAAGCGCTAAGATCTGGACCACCATTAAGAAGTTATGAGCTTCTGCATCACATTGTTCCCTAACAGTACAAGGCATCCATTTTGATGTTTTAGACACGCCCCCTCCCTCTCTAACAAACTCACACACATAGAGGTCTATGAGCCTCAGATCCTGGTGTTTGAGTCTCTGAGAGAGGGAAGGGCATGTACAAAACAGCAAAATGGAGCTCATATCTTCTTAATGGTGAGTCAGATCTCAGCACTTTAAGTTGTTTTGTGTTATTATCAATCAGACCAATTGATTTAAAAAGGGATCAGACAAAAATTTAGTTCTTCTTTGATATATTATTTTCTCTATTGCACAAAGATTTTATTCCCAATGGATACACCCATATTGAAATGTAAATATGACTCTTTATTACCTTGGCAAGTAAATCCTCTCTCTTCATAACCAGCATTGCACAAACACTTTCCAATTGGTACCAGCCATTCCCCTTCTGTACTGCAGTACATTTTTGGTGGGTCTTCCTCTTTGGAATGGTTGACACAAAAACCTCGAACCTCCACCAGTGAATGAGAGTCCATAGGTACAGTATCTGGAAACATGGCCAAATTCTTCACAGTGAAAGGGCACTTTTTGAAATATACCCGGACAGATACTAAGGCAACACAGGCACCAACATCCTGAAAAGCCAAATAAAGTCCCTTCTTGCTTATGGGTCCCACCTCTCGAACCTCAGTATTTAGTTTGAGTATTCGATCTCCAAGGTCCATCTGTGTAAAGCTTTCATCAGCTGCAATTGTATCAATTTTTGTAAACTGGTGCTCTTTAAACCTGACCCCTTGGTCTTCATCTGACTCCAAATAATACAAGTTAAAAGTCTCTTTACAAGTACCTAAAACGAGGGGGATACTGTTGCAGTCTCGTAATGTAAACTTCAGCTCTACATAGATTTTCTGAGCAGCACTGCGGGGAATCCAGTTTGTCCTAAGCCAATTGTTTTGGTTATGATCCATAACATTACATACTTGGTAGGTCCTGATAGGAGTGTAATTTTCATCCACTCCACTGATCTCTTCCCACTATGAGAGAAGATAAAAGAAAGCAATAATTATGTCCAAGTTACAAAACAACCTAAAGTTCTATGAGAGAAATTCATCAGTGGGGCAACCATTAGAAACTAGTATTACCTTTTCTATTTATTCTGTTACTTCAGAAAGTCTTACATGGTTTGGGGTAGAGAATATTTCTTCACCATTTTAATAAAATTTACACTGGAACGGGAGTCAATTTATCAGTTTATCAAGGGTAAACTGATAAACTTCACGTAACCTTTGTAGGTTTTATTATATAGTAAAGACATAGCTGATCATTTGGAATTACCCCTATTGTTTGCCAGTTTAGTCTAGTTTACAAGTAATATCTCCTACTTCCCCATATAAATGTATATATTTTTTAATGGGAGGAGGAGTTAAGGAGATTAGCAATATATCATATTACATATATATTATATGCAATATAGGTTGGAGGGAAAAGCTTTTTGTGCGAGACCTATTAGTTAATAAGCTTTTAAACTCAGCTTCGTTTTTGTTTATTGCATGCTCCTGATATCACCTCCATTTTGTTTTTTTTAATAATAAGTGAGATTGTACTTTGTTCTTTTAAGGTGTAGAATATGAGATGTAACCTGTGCAGTTGTTACTTAGTAATCATGTCAAGATTCTGACAATATCTAAAAGGCATATTATCACCTGAAAAGACCTTTTTGTTTGTGCCATAAAGTGAGACAAGCTTACTGTTCTGAAACAGGAAAAGTATACACTTTGCAAGCACAAAAATCAGATTAATTAGCACAGTGTCTGCAATATCAAACTTATGTAAAATAGCAAAGAAAACTAATCTGCCCCAATTACAATTTTATCTTTAGAAAATCTTGATATCATATTGGCAAAAAAAAAAGAAATAGAACGATAAGCAATATAATTATATTTACCGGTGCAACTGCCAAAAAATGTATATTCAAATGTAGCATATACTCCTCCTAAAACTTAAACACAGTTTGCCAGTCCTTAATCTTAAAAGAAAAGCAATTTGATAAAAAAAAAAAGCACTGCAATCGCTTCTATTGTTTTAAATACTGTACTTTGTTTACAAGACTAAAGCTATGAAGGGTATCTGAAATTCAGTAATGCTTGAGTTGAATGGGCTTGGAAAATAACAGCAGCTGGGTCTGTTCAAGACTGGCATTATTCCAAATCCCAAATGTCTTATTTGTATACAGAGAAATTCAGCCAGCTGTTTAATATTCAGAGCTAATAAACATAACTGGGGTAGCTAAACAGTGACAAGTTAGCCTGATTCTACAATTTCCAGTTGTATCACTTTTGGAGAGGTTCAATGAGGATATAATAAAATATCTATGAATAATGATGTTTATAAGTCATGCTACATATTTATTTTCATTGCTTAATAAATTTTAGAGAGAGTTGTTTAAAAATGTTGCGATAAATAATATTTTGGATTTGTATTATTATTACTATTAAAACAAAAATGTACTTTCAGCATATTTTAATAGTTGAATCTCCTTGTGAAAATAATCCTTTGGCGAAATAGATTAAATAGTGCAATGTCTCCTATACCTTTTTTTTTTATTTCTAAAAAAAAAAAAAAATTAGCAAAAATATCCAGATCAATAGAAATTAAAACAAGAAAAAAATATTTTCAATAAAATTTCAACATAGGAATTATTATATCATAGTCTGTTGATACCAGGCACAGCGGCAAGTATTTTTCATTAAAATTGCATTTTTAAAAAAAAGTCAGATTTGGGAGCCTATTTTTAAAAGTCAAAAAGTTTTTTGACTATTTAATACTTCTGTAATAGTGGTATTTTATTGATATTGCTTTTTTTGCCTATTTATAAAGCAGCCATATTTTATTGCCTAAGGGCAAAATTTACAAAAGTCAAAAGTGATTTTTTTAGGCTTTTTTTGCCCGTTTTTTTGCAGTGAAAAGGTCAAAAATTACGTTTTTGACCTTCTTGTCCTCATTTTTCACCTGTTTTTGGCCATTCTTCACCTTAAAAATGGGGGGAAAGGTCAAAAATGTAATTTTAGACATTTTGGGCTATTTTCGCAGCAATAAAAGGGTGAAAAAGTCATAAAAATCATTTTCGACTTGTAAACTTCTCCCTAAAAGTGTTTGCCAACTTTAGGATGGTAAAAACCTATTGTTCCTGTCACAGAGTTGTTCCTGTCACATAGTAACAGTCAAAAAAAATTCCCTTCACAATAGGATATCAATCTGTAATGAAAAGGGGAACTAATAGAAAAATACTGCAAAGTGTGCCATTGTCAACTGATTGATATTTATTAACATTGATTTTTACCTCTAATGACAATTTATTGTTGTTTTCTATATAAGTCATGGGAGTCGAAAAGTCCAGCGATTTACTGATGCTTTAAAAAATGATTAAACAGGGTCAGGGGTTGTGTTTATTTGCCTAAAAACTGGGATTTTGTCCAATTGATATATTTCCCCCATTTTGAAATTTTGATTTGTACAATGTTGAAACTGTGGCTTGCAGAACTGGCCTCATGGAGACAGAAGCAGCTTTGAGGCAAATGGAGATTGCTTGATAGAGAATTATAGGAGTGAGGGTTTAGACTTTGAGGAACATATTTCAGTTTTCACTCAAAATTGTTTGTTGAAAGGCATTGCTCTGAAAGAACAGCTACTGATCAATACAGAACTTTTGACATTTTTTAGGAACTGCATACAAATAATTATTACATAATTAAAGCAGAAGTAAAGACGATGATTTTTAAGGAGGGGGTTGGTTAATATACTTACCTGTCTCAATCAGTTGTCAAGTGCTGCCTCCCGCTCTGTGTGAAAGGCGATCTCCTTTTCTTCAGCACTGAAACTCCCTTCAGGTTCATGCTTCCCCTTCAACATCACTGATGTGAGCAAGTGCTGAAGGTCAGATTACTGCTTCTGTGCTAGCTCCATCAGCAATGCTGAAGAGGAAGCAGGAAGTGAAGGGGATTGCTGTGCTGGAATTAAAGAAACAAAGATTGGCTTTAATACAGAGCAGAAGGCAGCACTGGAGAAAAGATCAAGATTGGTAAGTAAATTAACCCTCATTTTAAAAATAATCCCATAACCTTTAATTCTCCTTTAACATGTATGTATGTATGAATATTTTTTTTTATAAAGTGCCACTTGGTTACGCAGCGCTGTACAAACCAACAATACAATTATAATATAGACAAGGGAAAAGTGCTTAACAAAGAAAAAGAAAAGTAATTACACATAATCAAGAAAATACATCACTCTAAGTGCCAGGCCATGATTGAAACAAGAAGATGGAGGTCCCTGCCCCATAGAGCTTACAATCTAAATAGGAGGGAGACTTA
>JAKJJM010056731.1:0-12595 GCA_021901965.1 Pipa carvalhoi | reverse complement strand
ATGTATAATTTTATTTATAAAGCACCACAGGTTTACGCAGCGCTGTACAATTCAACAATACAAATATAGTACAGACATGGGAAATGTGCATTACACAATACAAGACTAAAGACACTTTAAGTGCCGGGTTGTGATTGACACAGGAGATTGGAGATCCCTGCCCCGTAGAGCTTACAATCTAAGTGGTAGGAGGACTACATACACAGACAGAAGGGTAGGATTTCAGTTTGGTTTTAAAAGTACAGAGGGAATGTTCCTGGCGAAGATAAAGGGGCATAGTATTCCAGATGTGGGGGGCAAAGAGAGAAAAGGGTTTAAGGCGAGAAAGGGCAGTGTTGGTGTGTGGCATTCAAAGCTGGTTACTTTGGGAGGAGCGCAGTTGACGTTGGGGAACGTATGGACATAAAAGTGCTGAAATGTGGGGAGGGGCAACTGAGTGAAGTGCCTTGAATGTCAGAAGGAGTACACTGTAAATGATACGTTTGTGTACGGGGAGCCAAGGGACAGAGAGAGATTGGGAGAAAGGCTGTCCTTTTAAATGCTACAAACAGTAAGGGGGAAGACAGGGCTGTGTCTGAGTTATTGACTAAAATGAGAATTTGACTGTCAGAGTGAATTTTCATCACTTCGGGTGGCTACGTCCTGATTCTCTACTCCTTATTCACTAAATAGGTGGATTCCCATAGCAAATTCACAACTGCGTCAGAATTCCCATAGTAAAGTCATGACTGCGTCAGTAGCCGTCTATCGTTAGCTTGGGAATTCGCCACATCGCAGAGTTTGCTGAATACTCGAATATGGGGAAGTGACATATTCAACCCTTTACGTGACAATTCAGACTTTAGTCTACAACCCCCCGAGACCCTGATTTGAAAGCCCAACTGCATCCATTCAGAGACTCCTATCCTCATTATGTGACAAGCCATATGATTGAAGTGTTTCCATGAGGAAAATAGGATCGTTTAAGGAATCTCACTAATGAAAAATTCAATATGTCAAAAACTAAAAGATACTAATTTACTCCTTTTAAAAGTATTCGTTAAATATCCACCGACGTCTTGCGAACGTTAATATTAATGGCAGGTTAATTTCATTTACAGAAGTGCTACAAATACAACTCTGCTGTCTGACTGTCGGAAAGTAAAATCATCTTTTAGTGTAATTGAAGAAATTAAGATCTAATGCCGGAAGTGTAGTGTAATCCGATAACGAATCGGTGGATAAATGACTCTGAAGAATGAGAAAGAATTGGAAAGTCAATATTTCAGTGTTATAACAGGGGGCAGCCAATAAAGACAAACTATACGGAAACCAGACCGGGATTGGAAACAGGTGATATATGGGAGACATTCTTTGCCTAGGACTCGGAGCATCAACCACTTTAAGCAATGTACAATGTGTATTCTGATTTACATTTAAATGAACATGGTAATGCGATGCTTTATGTTAAGTATTTTTAAATATGCACCGCAGAGTATGTATAATTTTATTTATAAAGCGCCACAAATTTACTCAGCGCTGCACAATTCAGCAGTACAAATATAAGACAGACATGGGAAAAGTGCATTACACAATACAAGTATAATATCACAAGGATACAACACTTTAAGTGCCAGTTTGTGGTTGACACAACAGGTTGGAGGTCCCTGCCCCTTAGTGCTTACAATCTAAATGGAAGTTAAGAGAGGTCATCTCTATGATACCCCACTGGTAGAATGAATTGTACAACATCAGGGCAGAGTAGTGAACTTTGTATCTGAGTGACTATCAACTGTGCTGATTTTGGTTCCATGGAAGGAATTCTGGGGAAACTGTTTGTGAACCTTGTGCAACGGCTGCTGTGAATATACTGTATTGCTTATACTAGCATTAACGTTGTAAGGTATAAAGTAAGAAACTCTGGGGGAAATGTATCAATCATCATTACTGTAATGGTAACAAAAGTACAATTACGCTTAATGATAATGTACACTCTATTTTATAATAGATGTGGAATTGCTTTGTTAATTTTTACACAAATTAGTGAAAAAGTATACAAATATGAATTTTCCTGTGCAGTACGATGTGTTCATACAATCTGGAAAGCGAGAAAAACAAGAATTCCCTCTCAATTCCCCCCACCCCTCTTTTTTTTAAAACTGTTTGTGGGAAAATGGCATTTCGCTGCACGTAAACATGAACAAAACCAAAATGTAAACAAAATCCAGTTTCTCGAAACTTCCCGAGGTTCCTCCTTTATACAGAACCCTGCCAAAGAGAATTTAGAAGCTCAAACACTTCAAGAATCGTTGGTCCAGGTTACTTATAGACTATAAAGACGTTTGTTCCATCTCCCAAAACCGGCAAACAGAAAGATTACTCTTCCCTTTATCAAACAGAAACAGACTCTGGTCTTCAGGAAGACCATAGGGCGATCAACTCAGAAAGTGCTTAAATGAAACTATGATTTGAGTCAAGCAGACAGAATTCTTCAGGTGATGGACTGGCTGGATTCCACTGCCCCCCCGTCCCCTCTACCCCATTCTTGTTAAAGGGCCGCAGCTTGTACATATGGTATTGTCTGCCAAATGGAAAATGAACTGAAAAGACTGGCCAATGAATATGTTTAATCTTTGTTAATAACATTTTGAAGATGTGGGCAAATAGGGAATATGCACGAAGTACTGTGCATTAACTCCAGGACTCTGGCTTCATATTAACCATTTGTGATGATGATTATCTAAGTATAAGTAAATATGAGTAACTTGGCGTTACTGGTCCTTTAAACAGTTGAAATCCAATTCCTCTAACAATGTTATTTGTAAAACGTTTTTGGTTTTATTCACCATTTTATAAAAATAAAATGACATTTAGCAGAAAAGAAATAAATGCTTTCACCTTTTACATTCAGACCTTTTTAAACAAGACAGAATTTTATTAGAAAGTGCAGCTGTTGTCTGAGGGGGGAACACAGATTTTTAGTATCTATTTTTTATTATGTAGACGAAAATCTGAATCATTTTTCATGATATACTTCACATGTAAATGAATTTCTTAGGTTTAGTCTCAAAGCTCATTTTCTATAATGAATCCAATCTGCAAATTTAGACTAATCTCTTCATAAAGGTAATGTTTTCATCTGTGTTTACTGCTCTGCATGACATGGAAATACAGAAGAATCATACTTTATTTTACAATCCTACACGGGAAAATATCAACAGAGGCAATCAATTATTGAGCTCTAGCAACCAATGAGAGGTCAGCTTATGTTTTTCTAACTCCCTGTACCAGTGAATACTAACTGCTGATTGGCTGTTATGGATTACTAAACCTCCGTAAACAAATGTACCTGTTGATACATTCCTTTGGAATTTTTTTTTTTTTTTTTACAGATTGTTAAAAAATAAATGTAAAATAAACTGTTCAGCTACTTAACCAAGTAGCACATTACTAGTCAAGTCTACAAATTACCCACCTCTCTCGTCTTTTTTTCCAGCTGAGAATTGGGCAAAGATGTTTTCATTTTACACTCCCCAAAATTGGTAGAAATAAAACCATTCAAAAGATAGTCTTGTTATATATATATATATATATATATATATTTTTTTTTTTTTTTTTTGCCAAAAAGGATAATGAATTTATAAGCAAAATCGGTAAGTTCTGCTTGGGGAATGAAATAAAAAGAATGTGAAAACTGGAAAAAGGAAAACAGTTTGTAAGAAAAAATAGCAATGAAGGTTTTTTTTCTTGTCGGTGAATCTGGATACATTTGCCCCTTTAATGATACATTATAAAGGATATTTATGTTCATAACTTACATTCCTGAAAGAGTACTGTAACCTAGAAATACCAACTGGTCAAATATGTTGGGTGTATACATTGAATGATCATGGGCAGATACACTTTCCTTGAGGTCCTCCTGACTAATCAGGAAATATCCCAAAGATTCAACTGTTGATGGGTTTTACTTTCCATATTATGGGTTAAGAGAAACTCTATGTAAGTAAAACTAACATTGACTAATTGTAAAGTAAGCACTGAGGTTCTGGGAAACAAGACATCTTCAATAGGAAACAGAGCATAAAACATAGAAATGCAATAAGAAATGTTATTTGTAGAAGCTGAATCACTAAGACCACTTATACAAAAACTGGTGGAAGCATGGATGTATGACACAACTTAAGAGTATTGACAAACAGGCATACTCTCTATTATTACCATCAAATAATTACTGGAAAACATGTCTTCAACTGAATTAAAATCAGTTGAAATGATAAAATATATGGCAGTCATACATAGCCTATGGCACCAAGGGAGAAGCAAGGATACCTTAAAAATGTTGTGAACTGCAAGTCTCACAATTAATTATCACACTAACCCACAACATAACATACCTATACATGGGGATATAACATCTACCTACCACAGTTAGGTGAATATAATACTACAAAGTCTAAACTTCACAGTTACCAAATTCTCAATCAGATCCCAAACCTTTCCTTTTGGCTACAGTAAGAAGCACAACAAGCCTTATGCATTTAAGTGGATGCTTTTATTTATTGCAAAGTGCCTTTACCAACAAGCAGAAAACATTTTGGTTATGATTTTGAATACTTCCTCAGGCGCTTGGTAGGTTTGATACAATGGTTTGATATCTCTCTTTTTATTAAAAATCTAATTCAAAGGTTTGAGGTGATATTAAGAAGCAAAGGGATCCTGGAACCATTGGATATACAAAACTAGACACTTCTCATTCCTACTCAGAAAAAAATCCATCAAGACATTATTGTTTCAGACATAGGATAAACAAATGGTCACTAATATTCCAATATATGTCTTTTTTTTAAACGTGTAAAAGAAAAAATAAGGATATAGTACTGGTTCGAGATGAACATCTCTAAAAATAACACAACATAACAGTAAATGCAGATATCCTCAAACATCAGAATATTCCCTTCAAGAATTTGATGAAGGATGAAGAATGAGGATTTATAGCTGTGAGTAGAGATCCATAGCAGATAATTACCTGATATATACCTAGGGCGAAATTTATAAAGAGCGCAAAGACTTGATTGAGTCTTTGCGGTCTTAATAGTGCGAGAATTCGCGGCTGAGAATTCTCGCGACAGTACTTGGAGAGATTTCGATCCGTGATCGAGATTTTTCACCCAAAAGTAGCCATAGGACTTATAAATTTCGCCCCTAGTATCTATGTGCCAAATTAAACTGAAACTTTTGTCTTCAAGACAGTTTTATGTAAAAATGGCTTACAGCATTTTGTGGACTTTTTAGTATAGCAACTTTAGACTTTAATGACCTAGCCAAGCATAAAATTAAACATTCTAATAATGCCTCACTGCAACAAGGGTTTATAGACCCTTGGTGACTTCTTAATTCTCATGTGAAAAATGCATTGCATTCTGTTCACATAGGCACTGAAGCTATTGCAGAATGGACCATGTGCTAACCCGTTAAAGATATTTATTTTAAATACTACAACCACAAAACCAATTAATCTCATGTGTAATCATGCTATTATTACCGTAAAAGTTCCAAATTTAAAACCTACAGATTGGATAAAGCATATGTTAAAGACGAGGTCAAGAAGGACATTTCTTTGTTCATACCTTTTTAGTTTTCCTGTTAAGTAATGGTGGCATTTCGGCAATTACCCGTTAAACCTCCTGCCTTTCTTAAGTGTGCCATACCCATATAAGTATTTGTTTTAAAGGATGCCACAGCCAGTGCCAGCTACTGAGGAAGCAAGGGCAGTTTTCTCTCCTCATCATGCATTGGGGATAAATAAGTGGCTGCTAGGCAATGCCTATCCAACTAGTACAAGAAGCCCTGGTGATAGTTTAAAAGGAGAACCGCTGAGAGTATAAGCCTTTCTTGTGTGAAGTACCCATGAATCTGTAAGACCATACTATTATTACTATGAACATTATAAAACACTAAGGTCAGTTCATCAACATTGGCATTTACTGAGGTCTACTAACCTTCAGAAGATGCCTCATTATTTGAGCTCCACTGCACGTTTTACTAGACTTCACTAAACAAATTCACTTCCTAATTTATTTCCCCTGAATGTCTGAATGTTCTACTGATGCTCTGCTAATATTCTGCCCTTATTTGCATTTTAATTGTGTATAATTTAGAGATGTAGTAGAGCTGTGAGAGAACAGTAGTTGATTCTGTCATTTAGTACAACTCATCAAGATATCTAAGTATGTTTACAGTAGTTTTTCCAGAGAATTGCAGGTGAATTTACTGCATCATCTTATCTAAACTCATGTCAAAATGCTGTAATGTTAATCCTAACAACTGTTACATGACAAAGTCAACTAAGCTACATATATATCTGCCATAATGTTTTCTGTACATTAAATCCACTCTTCTGGTTAAATTATAGTTCCTGGGACCCAATAAGACAGATGGAGCCTCACTGACTAAAGTGCAAATTCACCTCACTACAATTTGAGTCACATCGCCAAAATAGACGTGGATTCACTTCTCACTGTTGACTAAGCAGATAATATACTTGTCAAACAGGCGGACAGCGCTGATCGCTGTCAGATGCGTAGTGCGAAGTAGTCAGGTGGATAAAAGTAGGATGAGAAGTCATGCGGAGTGAGGCTAATTCCACAAGTGAAGGGCAGTGACGTCAGTCTCACCATATCCTACTAACTGTATTCTGTGAATATTCTATTTCTGTGTCACCTTGTCCCTAGGTCATGTTGTCACTTAGTCACAGTCGCCATTGTCACTTTTGAATAAATAGTCGCCTTACACAACACTGGATCCCTGCCATCAACTCCACAATTTGCCAGTCTGAAGTGGCAAAGTAAAAGGTGAATTCGGAGCGGTACACCTAGTTGCATTTGCACCTTCGCACTCCTTCACTTAGTCAATAGTAGAAGTACCTGTGCACATGCATGCAAAATGATGTGAAGAACTCCGTAAGATCGTGACTCGCCTAGTCTCCTGAATTGGTAGCTTATTCATCATCACTTTGCAGAATTTGTTGAATAAGAGAACATGGGGATGTGGAGAATAGATGCGAATTCATAGCTCTACACGACTATTTGGACTTTAGTCAATGAGGCTCAGGATGCTCTGAGTTAAGCCTAATGTAACCTTTGATCTCCTAAATTTGTCTGAGCCTTTTTTTTTGCTCCCCTGGTATATTGTTATGGAAGAGGGTGCAGGTTTATCAAATGGTTTAAATTTCATTGAGGCATCAGACAAAACTTATCTTGTGTTTTGAACACAACGTGGATTAATAAAGTTTGCTTAGTTTGTACATTTGATTTGTTTTGCATAAATTGTATGCTCAAGATACACTAATAAAGTTTTCTGTATATTTTAATTACTGACTTTTTGAGTCCTAGTAAACAGATGTGCTCATAAAATTAGTTCCATTTGTAAATTTGCCGGTTCAACATGTTCAGATTCGCTAATAAACTTTCTTACAGTTGCAAATGTGTTCTCCTTTGCCATGTTTGAAATGTAAGCAGTGATCTTGTCTGGGAAACAGTATTGAATGAGCTGCCAATGACTAAATATATTTCATCGAATGCGTTGCCTGTGTTCAGATTTCTAATTCTTCAATGAGGCTGGAGAAATAAAAATGAGCAAAATGATTTAAAATTCTTCAGTTGTTCATTTTGGAATAATGAAAATGAACGGAATTTAATAATTCATTATGAATGAACATGAGAGAGACATGAGGAATAACTACCCAACTTTGAATCAATCTCTTTTGGAACATTTACTTCACATTTGCATTTTTCTCCTCTTGTTTGGAACTGAAGTTGAGGCTACTTAGGAGCGTATTTATCAGTGTGGGAACTGGCCCTTGCAGTTGTGATTTCATGACAATTAGACGCTTCACCGACTTATGATAGAAAAGTTATTTTCTGTGATGTGTCAAATTATTTATGACATTATGGCGACTACGGTGACTATTGGCACATCATCTGCATCTGTTCACTTTGAGGGGATTATTCATCAAAGAGAGAATTGGACTGTTGAAGCAAATTTTCATCACTTTGCTGCGTTTCACAAATTCTCTACTCTGTATTCACTAAGCGCCGGATTGCCATAGAAAAAAAGCACCGGATTCGGTTTATTGCGTAGTGCTGCTTAGTCAGTCAAAAATAGGAAACCTGCCATAAACCCCCTAATTCTTCACTTTTACTCAGCAAAGTAACACTGGGGAATTCAACATAATAAACCATGCCAAATTCACTACCTCCACAGTTGATGAATAGTCTAAATTGCACATGCAAAGTGATGCGAAGAGATCCATAAGTTCTTGACCATCATATGCATCTGAATTCGCTGCAATTTTTTTCTACATCGTAGAGTTTGATGAATGCGCAAAGATCGGGAAATGGTGAATGGACCTTTATGCGACTGTTCAGACTCATGAATAAGACCCCAAAAGATGTGGACCATTAGGGTATTCATCATGGGTCAAAGAGACTTTCACCATGGCCTGCTGGTGTAAATAAGTGGAGATAACAAACCAGAATGGCGCTAAACAATTGAGCATATTATATGAACAATAAAATAGACATAAAAAGTCCCAAAAGAAGGATGACCCATTTAATATTGGATGTTAGTATACACACATATAATAAATTTTGCTCCTGAGGAAGCCACAAACTCCTGTGTGGCGAAACGCGTAGAGCAATATGGATTTGATTTATGTCATGCTGGTTCCAATATTTTGGATTGCATGCTGTCCATGATTTTATGTTTCCGAGTATACCTATTGTTATTGTATATCATTAAATCTGAACATACTTCACTATCAGTGATTGTTCTCTTTATATGTGAGCATATTAAATCTAACGCGAGGAATTGGAGGATCTATTCATTTGAACGATATACAAAGTGGTTGATCCCTTGAGTTTTGGTAAGCCTCCCCATAATAGGGGGTTTCCCGTATATTATTTCACGTTTGAATACTGGTGTATATCATTTTCTAAGCACCTGACTGAGTATCCATTTCTCCTGGTTTTAAAGAACCCTGTCCACTTTTCATTTTTACTTGGGTCATACACTATTGTGCGTTTTTTCTTTGCGCTTTTCCATTCTAGATAAGGTGTAAATAAGTGGTTTTGACTTCATCAAATGAAAGTGGTGAATTGAGGGCTTACAGCAGGATTCCTGCTAGGATTCCGGTGACATTTTATACAACAGTCTTAAAAAATGTAGTGACCAAATGCCAACATGAGCTAGGAATTGTTTGCCACTGAAATCAATTTTAAAGCAACTGTTGCAATTTATATAACTATTCTCTGGCAATAATACCAGCAACCAAAATGTGCCAAAATGGTGTTTTTTTTCCTTAGTAATAAAAATTCATGCATATTTCTGTTATGTTAGAAAAAAATTGGAGTGGACAACACTTTGCATTAATATGTCTATTTATGAAGAATTCACTGCAATATACCAACAGCTACAATTCATCTGACAACTCTCATAAATTACTATGTGTTAATTAACTCCATTGTCACAACAACACGCTAAGGGCGGTATTTATTAAGCCCAAAAAGACTCCACCGGAGTCTTTTCGGGTTTAATAAGTGCAGTCCCGATTTTCATATTATGGAAATCGATGTTTCTCGATTTCCATAATATGGAAATCGGGTATTTGTAGCGATCCGTAGCCCATAAATTTAAATGGCTGCGGATTATTTCGGTACAAATATCCCATTTACAGATTATGGAAATCGAAAAATACCGATTTCCATAATATGGAAATCAGGACCGCATGAAAATCGGAAAAACTGGTACCGGTCTTTCCGACTTTCATAAATACCGCCCTATAAGTGATTATTTAAAACTACCAAAATGACATGAAGTGTTGTGAATTTATTTTGCCATACAAATGCATTCTTTAATAACTAATTTCCAATGTGGGTAACAACAAGATTAATTAAACACCTCTTGGACACCAGTTCACACCTGTCTTTGGCATGATGGGAAGCATGGGTTACATCACCAATTCTTATACTCAGGACTGCTTTGTTGGTATACTCCAAGGGAAGATCACAGGCAATAACACTTCTTATAATAACTTTGGGTTCCAGGTGTTCTAAAAAAATAAACCTGTAGAACTGGCTTTAATGCAACACAGAAAACAGTAACAACCTTCGATAGTAACAAGCTTCTACACACATACTCCTCTATACCCACTAGCAGTTTCACCTTCTGTAGAACATAGTAAAACATAATGGTTCTTTTATTAGAGACAGGTTTACTAGACCCCCTTACAAATGGATCCTGGCCTTGGATGCCATTGCTTCAAATACACACTCTTAGGAATTCTTCCAAGAAGGTATACCATGCATATTACTGATGATCTGTTACTAGACAATTTAGGCTAGCCCAGATCCCAGTCCTTAACTCTTGGGATATAAGGCTTACCATTATATCCATGGACTGCCAAGGTGAAATTCCAATCAATCTCAATTAGTTTTTGGTTCACACATTTCCTTTGACTCCACAAACTCTTTGTTAATGCTTCTCATTGTTTTGTACGGAATGATGAATCAACAGCATGATGTAAGATCACGATGATAAATGTATGCTCTGTGCAGTCTTCTCCTAAGGTTAAAGGTCCTCTATAAGGAGCAAGGCTTTAGCGTTCACTCCTGAATGAACCTGAATAGATATTCCATAAATAAGAAAATTCAGGATGAAGAAAAAACATTAAATATGACAAATCTTAGAAGAAAATATACAATTATATGTGAAATCCACTTCTGTGTTATCAATACAAATTGTTATTTCTAAGAGTTCCTCTAAAGAAATGTCTATACTTAATCAGTATTCCAGGTTCCATTAAGGGATACTTATTTTTTTTAACCAAGGATGATTTTTTTTGTATGTATTTCTTCTCTGCACATTTACAGTAATACTTATAATCCAAAACTTGGGTTTATTTCACAGTAACTTTACCTGGCTTCATAATTCATTCTGGGTGATATCATTTATATCTCTGTCACAGAATTAAAATTTGTGTTGCATTCCATTAAGCAAACCCCAATATGTCTTTTTATTCATGTACGGAAAGTGTTCGTAATTTGATAATGAATACTTTTTTTCAGATTCAGCTTCTTTAATTTGAACGTCTTGTCTTTCCCAATGTAATTTATTGCACAGCGTAGGTCTTTCTGATTTAATTACAGAGGGTTTTTGTCTGTCATTCGCAATCAATAAAGGCATAAACACAAAAGGACAGCAGCGTAAAATATGCCTCTGAGTATTATTGAAATCAATTTGCACAATCTTAAAACTTGGCATCTCAGATTTATCATTTGTACAGGATCAAGGGTGATATAAAATAACCTTCAGTAAGAACACTTTTAAAACTGGATGGCACATATGCCACAACCTAGGTTGGGGCAGCTGACGACCAACATGCTAATATGTGGTCATCATATTTATTTTACTGTTGGGATAAAAACTAATTTTCTCAAGACATGGAAACAGGTATCAAGGTCATCTATCATCTACCATGAGAGAGAAATGGTTTACACAGCAATACTAAATCAACAGTAACAACAAAAAATTAAAATTGCATTTAAAGTTACTATTTGTTCAATCTGTGTTTTTCAGAAATTCTAAATTGTGTCTAGAAATTATCTTACAAAATGGGCTTTTGAGCACACTTTCTGGATATACATTATCTAAAGCACCAAAGAAACAATGGGACTATTTGAGGTTTGTTTAACAACATGGCTGCTATATCAGTGAAGTTAAAAGACAAAGGCAAAAACACAATAAAATTAATGAATTTAACTTCTAAGATGACATTGTTTACAAGTGCTGTATTTGAATAACTGCCTTGCTAATCCATATGGGAATTTTTTGGTTGTGTATATCATGTAATAAAAAAAAAAATAATCACAGTATTAGTAATGATTATTTTCTCTTAGATTTTTTTTTTTAAGGCTTTAAAGGTTTTAAACTAGTTCAAGGTTATAAATAAAAATGATTATTAAACGTAAATGAAACTTGCTGATTGCCATTGATGATGCTATGCTCAAACCAAAGAAACTGCATTTCCATTCAGCAGCTTATGATTACGTAAAGAACAGACAATAAAATTGATGTAGTTTTCATGGAAAAAGGTTAAAAATAATTGAGCATTGAACAACTCAAAAATAACAACAGAAAAACAATGAAACCCACAACAAAATGACAACATTATCTCTGGTGCCTTCACTACAACGTTGTCTGTGATAGATTCCCTTTAACAAAGGGGGCTTGGAGGTATACATTGGATGATTGTTTGGAGACTTAAGCCTTTGTGGACCCCTCAAAATAATTTGGTATTTTCTTTTTCCTTTTTTTTGTAACACAGTCAATGTTATCCAATGCTACTGTACAGGTCAACAGATGACAATGGTTGTCCTGCCACATTCTTTAAGCAATGTCCAAATTATCTGAAAGGTAAGTCAAGTGTAGGAATACTCTGTAGTGCCACTGATGACCAGATAATTGGCCTAGATAGAAATGTGATGGGTTACTGATCAGATTAAATGGTGGACTAGATAACAGTCATAATTTCTGTTATCTGATGGACTAGATAACATAC
>JAKJJM010056694.1:0-10104 GCA_021901965.1 Pipa carvalhoi | reverse complement strand
CACTAACTGTATATAAGTGAATATTACATCCCTTTCTATGTCTCCTTGTCCCTAGTTCATCCTCACAATGTGCCACTAACTGTATATAAGTGAATAATACATCTATTTCTATGTCTCCCTGTCCCCAGTTCATCCTCACAATGTCCCACTAACTGTATATAAGTGAATAATACATCGCTTTCTATGTCACCTTGTCCCTAGTTCATGTTGTCAGTTGGTCACAGGATTTCTTGTCACTTCTGAATGAACAGTCACCTTACACAACACTGGAGCCCTGAATTCAGAGCACTACGCCTTGTGGAAATTGCTCCTTCTACAGTCTCCATTGCTTGCTTAATAGCTGAATTACCTTTGCGTGTGCACGCAAAGTCATTCAAAGAGCTCTGTAAATGCACAACCATCATAAGTGTCCAAACTGGTAGTGAATTTGGCACATCGCAGTTTGTTAAATAAGCCTGGAGAAGTCGCAAAAGGACATGAAATGGGACTTTTACGCAACTGTTTGTCCTTTAATAAATAATCCCTTCAGTCTCAGTTGGGAATCTGCTCATTACAGTTATATTGCTCTTTACGGATAAAATTACTACTGAATTACATTGTGTACCTATTTAAATGGGTTAAATAAGTAAGTGCCGAGTGTTCATGAGATGACTGGTAGGATGCCCTTGCTCCAAAGGGCTTGCAATCTGTGTTCTAAATGCAGTCAAACAGTATTTTATTAATAAAAAAAATAACTATATAACAATATATTAACCATGTAAGTGCCTGAGTGGAAAAACTCTTCTCTGCTCCTCCAAATCTCTGACCCTTGAAATGTGCACGGAGCCAGAGGACTATGTGTATTATTGCCTCCACATCCCAGGAATCTAAATGGTTAATGTCAGCTGCACCCTCTTGTCCTGGTTAAGATGGCATGATTAGTAGAGGTGGAGGGCTGCACAGTAGGAGCCTTTCTTTAGAAGAAAAGCCTTTGATTGATCCAGTGTAAGCTGTTTCCAAGGGAGCAGATGCCTGGAACAGACCTCTCCACTAGCAGAAGAATACAAACCATGTGAGGGACTGCAGAGACCAAAGAGTTTCCTTAACTCTTTTTTTGCTGGAACAAATGAATAAGTAATTGTATTCAGTCCATCTCCTCCTCCATCCTTGACAAAAGAAGGCCGTATTTAAATGGCCATCTCTAAATTTGGACCTTTGTGTTTTCTTCAAAGACTTTGTAGGTTCAAAGGGGAGTGACTGAAAGTGAGAAGATTTCACCCAGTAGAAAACCTCTAGCAGTGGCTGGCTTCATTCTAATAATCTTATTACTGTGCTATTTATAAATCCACAACTTATCCTAAAGGGTAGATTCATCCACAACACGGTTAACTATAGTTCACATTTCCCCAGACTTAAAGAGAGAGAACGCAACTGTGTAGATAGTGGAATACCCAGAGACCCAAAGTCTCTGGAGCAAATTTTAGAATTGGACTCCCCTCCGTATACAGATCTATTATACGCAATTACAATCCTAATCATTATTTTATTTTTCTTCAGCTCCTGTATGTATGCAGTGGCCACTTAATTGTTTGTTTCTCTTCTATGTTCCAAGACATACCTGGTGGTGTGGCTAGGGTGTTGTCCATATAACAGCTAAATATGACTCCCAAGATTTTATATTGCCAATGTATATTATTATATTCTCATTCAGTTTGCTCCTATTATTGTCCTAGACAGAAAAACATTTTGCAAAAATACATAGCAAATCTGACATAAAAATCTTTCATTAAACTAAGCAGGGGTAGACTGAGTCAAATGGCTCAGTCAGAACTACAAACAATGTGGGTAATCCACGTGTAATCCCTTCAGCAGACTCCAAACTGAGTTGGAGGGAGCACAGTAAAGCTGTCATTGTGGATCCTCAAATAAGATCCCAAAATGATAATGGGGAAATTTAGATAGCAACTTATCCAATGTCCTGTTGCTAAGGTAACATGCTGAGTATAAGTGGGAGTGTACTTCAGTTTTTCCAGATTTCTATCCCAAATGCTTGTACTTAACATACTTTAACATATAAATGGTTCCAGTTTCCATTATCATGCTGTATAATGAAATGTTTAGCAGGATGAAAGAGTATTACTTTTGATGTAACATTGCATGACTGAAAAATTTGCCTTTCATTAAATTTGATCTAAAAATGAAGGTTGCCATGTAATTGGTTTGACCAAATCAGCTCCAGCAGCCTGCTAACTTTTCAGTTTATCATTGAAAACATAAAGAGTTTGTTTAAATGTTTGCAAACTATGCATGCCAGTGTCTAAAGACAAATATATCTTTAGAATGCAGAAGGTATTAGGTTACAGATGTCATACTACTAGTTTCAGCTTTTAATTGTCTATTGTAAAGCAAGGAAGGTGTCTTCAGGTTTGATGAAAGGCCTTTGACAGGATAACATACAGTAAACTAATTGAACTAATGAGAATCAAACCTAGATTTCTCTTTGATAGGGTAACATACAGTAAACTAAGTCAACTAATGAGAATCAAACCTACATTTGTCATTCTGGCAATAAAAAAAGCAAATTTTCCTTTGATAGGAAGCACAGAACACAAGAGCAGAAAAGGGTGCTACAAGTAGAGAAGCAGGAGGAAGTCAGATAGTCAGACAGGACAGGTCAGTATCTGTAAAACAGATATTTGCTGCATCAGGAGAATAAAGCATAGTCATCGAAGAGGACATAGTTGAATTGAACATTTGTAGCAGAGCCGGCACAAAAAAATGTGGGATCTAAGGAGAATGTAACATTTTGGACCCTTCCCATCTTAAGGCAACAGTGACCACTTCCTGCGTACATATTTCTGCTTTCAGTAATAAACATACTGTATAAAGAGGGGTTGCATGCATAAATTTACAAATATTATCAATGTTCAACAATGAAATTTCAAAGCCAGGGGCCTCAGGTAACTTCCTGAACAAGGTTATTGACCACAAGATGACTTGGAAAAGAGTCTATTAAAAAAGTAGAAGTGGAACAAAAAAATGACCAGTAACCAGCAACCAGAAGTAACCATCAATAACAGCGATAAAACTAAAATTATCTTCTGCAGGGTTCTAATACCTATCTGCCTTAATTAAAGGAAACAGCAGGGAGAACCAAGTCTCTTCATGAAAAGGGGCCAATATTCACAAAATTAGATTATTTTTATGATCATTTAAAGGCATGTCAAACAGTTAAAGGGGTTTTTCAGATTTCAAACATATCTTTTAGCACTCACACCAAGGAGACAAGGTTCGGTAGTCAGGAGGTCTTGGAAGTTCGAAAAACAAGTGGTTCTGGCTCAGGGGCTGATTTATCAATGTAAGAATTCAACTGTCAAAGTGAATTCTGTTCATTTGGGTTCACTACACTCTAATAGTCACAAATTCTCTACTCTTTATTCACTAAACAGAGAATTCCCATAGCGAAGAAGCTAACCGCTTCAGACTCCATCTCTTGCCTAGCACAGTGTAGTCAATCAGACAGTAGGAGCCTAGCCATCACCCCCCAATTCACTACTTTGATCTATTGAATGCAACACAGTATTGCTTGCCAAATTTGCTTTTGAAATTTGGGGGCAGAGGGCTGAGCTCACTAGCTTCAAGGCAGAGAAAGAGGGTGCATTATCGTGGTCATGTCACATGATGCTGGGCACACCAACATGATGTAGAGTGGCATGGTACTTTGCCCTGCTAGATCCTGAGCTACCACTCACTGAACTTTCATCTCTAGGTTTTGATTTCCATTCATCTGGCCAATGTGATGGTCAGTCCTGGCTGAAACCAAATACATGGAGGTAGACATCTTCCATCCTTGATCACCTCCCCATCTGCATAAATTAGGTTATGTATAATGCTAGATTACATCCAAGGTCATACATGCCATAGAAGCAGGAAAATCAATTGCTAGTTGGCCCATAGGAAGCAGCTGCCCACCAACTCCTAGATACAAGTGATTTTCTATAAAATTATATAAATAACAGTAAAGGAAGCACAATGCTAATTTTACTTTGGGACAAGTGCTAGTGTATACAGACCACTGATGGTGCTACCACCACTCCTCTTTGTGTACAAATCAGTTCTTTTGGCAGTTTGCACAGTATATCTGAAGTAACCACACTTACTCATTTGATTCAGAAAATGCTGCAGATTTCCAAATTCACTGTTACTACTTTCTATTTTTCCTAACTGTGGAACTGGACTGATAAAAAGCCCTGAACTTTGTATCATATGCATGACCTATTTGATGGTCACAAAGTTAAGAAGCTCCTCACATCACTTTGCTTGTGAATGAGATGGATATTCCACTATTTGTCAAGCATCCGAGTGTGAATTGGCTAATTTGGCTTTGACAGAAGAAAGTGGTGAATTAGGGCACTTATGGCAGGGCTACAATTTGGCACAAGGCGGCTATTCATTTAAAAATAATAGAGAATATAGCAACAAAGCGACAACAACTAAGGACTGTGTATTTATAGACATTGCTTTGTGCACAGTGGCACATTCATGCTAGAATGGTTTCCACAAAGCTGAAGTATACAATTTTTAAAATGTCTTTATACAGTATGTGGCAACATTACCCTTTACAGCCCCAGACCATATTTCTTTCTCTGCCAAATTTTACTGCATTCACTATGCATATTTGTTAATAGAGCTCTTCTGACATCCATTAACCCGGACGCATCCATGTGACTACCAGATATTAAACCTTGGTTCATCACTCCAAAGAACATGTTCCTGCTTCTCTAGATTACAGGGGCACCACGCTTTACACTATTCCAGCACTGCACTTCATGATCTTAGGCTTCTTTACAGTTGCTCGGCCATTTTTTGTCACCTTGGAAGGCTGAAGTTAATGATACAATTAAGTATACACAATATTAACTCACCACGACCTTCAGCATTTGCCAGTTCCAGTCTGGGAGTTTGTGTGGTCTAAAGCATTTTAGCTGAGCTATCATTACAATAAAAAAAAACAGATGGGACAGATTTCTGATCAAAAATTTCACTTCACTATCTGACTTGTAGCAACCTATGCAGGTGCCACATTCTCAGCTAACAATCTCGTACGACCCATACTACTATCAGTATTTGCTTATGGAGATTGTCCCAGTTTCAAAGTCACCTAGATGACATGAGGGCTGGAAACTGCCCTGGTTGACCTGAGCTACACAGAAAGGTCTTTTCTCACTAGCATTACGCCCTCTGTGTCCAGCAGCATTAAACACACATCCTTAGCATGTATGTGATTTTGCTACCTTTTTATGTGATTTAAGTCAGATCTGATTACAGAAAAAATGTATTATAGGAAAATAGAGGTAACGCAATATAATTGAATCTGACTGAATAGCAATAAAAAAGACATTTTAGCTCCTATGTGTTTTAAGAGAGACAATGGGAATGAACAGGGGTAAGAGAATTGCTCCATCGAGTCAAAACACACAAACACTGCAGCATGCTGCAGCTCCATCAGATGCCTTCATATGCAATGCATAGTATGAATGCGCCATGAGGAATAATTTATTGCACTTGCATGCATCGCACAAAACGTTGCAGCTAAAGCTGAAAAGAGACGCTTTAGAGGTCACAGACTTTATATGTACACATATTTACAAGGTCAGTTCAAGGATTCATATAATTAACCTACATTCCCTAAGATGGTGTTGGAACTGTAAGAAAGAAGATCTCATAACCAGCACAGTAAGGGTTTATATACTGTAAGTGAAGTGAACATGTGAAATTCCCTACAGAAGGAAGTGGTGATGAGTGATCCTTTGATTGGGGTTTAAAAAGGTTGGATGCCTTTCTAGCATGAAAGGCATTTATAGTTATGATTATTAAATACTTTCAGTGGTGAATGATCCAGGGACACATATGGTTGCCAACAATGGGGCTAAGAAGAAATGGTTCCTTCTGAGAGACTGAATGCGTAGTTAACATGCTTAAGGCTTTTTTTATCTTTTGCCCTGGATCAACCTGGAGTAGGTTTTGCAAAAGTTGAACTTGATAAACTTTTTTTCAGTTATACTTGATATAGTGTTGGGTAACCTCCTGCCTGACTAAACACACAGAGGGCAAGGTTTCTGCTTCCAATGTAGTGTGACTTGCCAACACTTGTAAGAGGTTATGTGCACTGCTTCAATAAGGTGGCCAGCCAGTGACATATTTGTTGTACCAGTGCAGAGCTATGATGGAAGGGAAAGGCTACCAAGAGACAATGAGGTGGCCAGACTGTGAGCCCATCATCCCAGATGAGGAATGACAGGGAGAGTACAGAAAGCAGAATATATAACTGGTCTAACAAAGGAAAAGTACCTGAGATAGATACTAGATCAGAGAACAAGGGGGTAAAGTCTGAAGAGCCTGTATGTGCCCTGTGGTAGTGAATAGCCAAAGTGAGACATGAGTATATGTGACACCCTAATGGCAAGTAATTGTCATTGCCTTATGTGTTGAACTCCTGAGAAATTATTAAATACTGTACTGTTTTTTGTTTTTTTTTAACTAAAGACCCTGGTGGCCATATTGTATTTTATTGTACCAGACACCCTTATAAGCAGCCATCACATGTTAATCTATTGTCCAGCCTGGAAGCAAGATCTCATCCATGAGCGGAGCATGCTAGCCTGGGAAAAGTAAGGTACATATACTGACAGTAGATACAACACTTTAAGATTGTAGGTATTGGTGCATATGGCTGTTAATACTACCATGTAATGTATAGCGCTGAGCATACTGTCAGTAGTCCTGAAGATGACCGCTATAACTTTCCTATGTACAGATGTAGTAATCAAGCAGCCCTTGTGTGCTGTCAGCCTTCAAGCCCAATCTCTTAAATATTCTCTAAAGATGTAAATTATTATAAGTAGTCATGATTGTGTTTACTAAAACTTCTTGTGTTACTGGTGACTAGTCTGCTGAGCTGAACCATGCAAGCCAGGAAGGGGCAAACTGACCATTTTGTTTGGCTGATGTTGCTGTTCCTTAAGCTACAATGTATATCTATAAGTATAATAATATATAGTGGTATATAATGCACAGCATGAATGGAAATGTACATTCATAAACCCACTTTTAATGAATGAAATCCAGTATATTTTAATGATATTTTTAACATTAGTGTCTCAAACTGCAGCTGTGCCTTTACTGATTTTCACAGTGAGTCCGTAATAGTAATTCTTCCCTTGGTAACATGCTTGCTACTCTAACGTGCTACAGAAACTCCAGCAGGGGGCAAAGATATTGAAGATTTATGAGTCCAAACAAAGGTAAGGGTTTCATGGTTACATAGATACAGAACAGCACAGCTTGTGAACAAAGCACACCCACTGATAGGCTAAGCCTTCTGCAAGTGGACATGTGTGCGTGTGTGTAATGCATATGCTACTTGTCTTCCCTTATTGGTTTCTATGGTTTTATTCTCTGACAAGTAAAATACTTAACTAATCACAATGTAAAATGACACAGGATTGCTCACATACATTCCTGTTTAACATTTCATAGCCAGATGTTCTCATATTTTCCCTTTTTTTATTATCCATTGAGATACTGCCTGCGTCTTGCATAAGTTCAGTCTTTCCAGCTGGCAAATTCACTTTACTAAAATGAAAAGTTCCCAAATCTGATCATATTCCAGATACAAAGCTGTGTTAACAATTACAGAATGCATATACCCTTAAACCAGTGGTCGGCAAAGTGTTGTGGCTCGCGGCGCACTCCCTAGCCCTGCCCTGTAACCCCGCCCATGACCTCTGATGCTTCCGATGCTTCTGATTGGACGTTGGCAGGTTATGGGATCAAGAGTGTTCGCTCCTCCCCCTTTGCGGCTCCATAGGAATTAGTCGCCGACCACTGCCCTAAACAATGAGGATATTAGTGGGTGATAATAAATCAGTTAAACAAAATTGGGTGATATCTACCAAACTTATTGAACTTTATCAGCTCCTTGTTATGACTTGATTTTTCTTAAAATGATTCTCCTCACCAGACCCGGTGAAAATCATTACTTCCTATGGGACCACTACACTGATAACATCAAAAACTGCAACGAAAAGCCAAACCACCAGCAACACCAGTACCCCAATATAAAAGCAAAATGCCAAAAAGTAACCTAAACCCTAACCACCAGCGACGGCGGTGGGTGGGGCTTAATGATTGACATTACAGCTCCTCCAATCAGATCCCTGCTAGATTGTGATTTAAGGCATTTGATTGGAGGAGCTATAATGTCAATCATTAAGCCCCGCCCACCCCAACTCGTGTCGGGCTGACAGGGAGATGGCAAAAAGAAAAGCTGCTCAAAGGTACATTTTTAAAAATGCGTATATATTACAAAAACATTTATTTCTGCAGTACAATCTAAATTAGGATTACTGTTTTTGAGGTGACAGGTGCACTTTAAAGTCGAAAATCTTTTCAACTATTCCACAATGGAGAAACAGCTGTTTTTCATTTGATTTTTGCCATTTTAGCCTATTTATAAAAACTGTTAAAAGTGAATGCTATTGCTAAAAAGTGCTTCCTACAGGCCTACTATATCCTATGGAGTTGGTCCTGCCACTTAGCCACAGTCCAAAAAGATTTCTCATCAAAAAAGGATATTGAAATCAATATGATATTAAAGGGGAACCTAACTGAATAACACTGCAAAATGCGCCATTTTCAACTGATTGATATTTATCCCTAGCAATTTTTTCAAAATAGAAATTTTTTTTCTTCCTTATATACCGTATTTTTCATTCCATTTTTCCCAAAATAGGGTTCTCCTCTGCAGCACAGTGCCAAAATGTATGTGCGTGTGCCAGCCCATGCAGTACATACCTAAGGCCTAGCCTAAGCATCCAATTTGGTTCATTCCCGGGACTAGGGGTGGCAAGGGGCCCTAAATGCTGATGTGTATGTATGGTGCGGTACATACACTTCATCAGCAGGGGCGTAGCGTGGGGGGGGGTGGGGCGGCACGTGGGGCAGCACATGGGGCGGGCACTCTGTGGGGGCGGCATTTTCCCGACCAAAGGGGCGGACGCCTCCACCGCCCTGGGTGCTACGAACTGTGGCTACGGCGCTGGTCATCAGCGTCCTCATTTAGCGACCCCCGTCACCTAACGATGCGATCTCATCCTTCCCATATAAAATAACAAGAATGTACAGTGAGGCTGTCAGATACAATCCTTCAAGGATGAGATCACATCTGACAGCCTGACTGTAAGTTCTTGCACTGCAGGGGGAACGCAAAAATAATTTTTCTTATTTTCCTTCTTAAAATCTAGGTGCATCTTGTGGTCAGGTGCGTCTTAAGGAGCGAAAAATATGGTAAATTTGTAGATTCAAAATGTATAGAAAAAAATAAGTAAAAATACATTGAAACTATTCCAGTAGCCCAAAATGAACTTTATAAATAACCACCTATGGGCAAAATTTACTAAAATCGAAAAGGTAAATTTTTTACCTTTTTGATTTTTTTTCGATATAAAAATGCTCAATTTTGCAATCGTGTTTTTTTTTTCTATAAAAAAGTAGCCAAAGTACAGTAAATTACAATTCAAGCTAAATGTTTGTATCGAAAAAAAAATCGATCGCAAAATTGTCCGTTTTTACATTGAAAAAAATAAAAAATGTTGAAAATGGTCTTTTCTATTTTAGCAAATTTTTTCATATGGCAGTTATTGACTAAAGTGAGAATTTGACTGTCGAATTATCAAACAGCAGATTCCCATAGCAAATCCACAACCGCGACAATATTCCCATAGTAAAGTCATGACTGCGACAGTAGCAGTCTATTGTGACCTTCTTTAGCTAACAAATTCACACCTTTACACAACAATTTAGACTTTAGCCAATAACCCCCTTAGTGTTTTGATGTCGTCAACAAAACTGGAGTCAAAATGCATAAGAGATTTAGAGAAAACACTGGCATTATATGCAATGACAATCCCAGCAAAATGTTGTGACTTTTGCACAAGCATTCAACTGCAACAAAGTTGGTTGTACAAGAAAGATGTGGTTGAGCTTGAGCGGGTTCAAAAGCGGGCTACTAAAGTAATAAAAGGAATGGGTAAAATACAGTACCATGAAAGATTATCAAAACTG
>JAKJJM010056687.1:0-10000 GCA_021901965.1 Pipa carvalhoi | reverse complement strand
CCGCTGAACCGATTCGTCGTGAATTAATTCGGAACGAATCGAATTTTTTGGAAAAATTCGCCGAATCAGCCGAATCGAATTTTTCAAAAATTCGGCCATCTCTATCTATAACCAACTTCTTTGTTCTGGTGCTCTGAAAGGGCAGAAAAAAATATCAGCTTACAGTCAGTCTTTTATATTGTTCTTTGTGGAGTATGGGAAGTTGGTAAATATGTTTCTGGCACTGTTATTAAAAGATGGCAAAGCTAGAAAATGATTTGTGATGAGCGATACTATGGTAGTCGCAAAGTAAACAAAAGAGTAAAATACTTTGTTTATAAAAAAAATAACAAAAGTAATGTAGATTTTGTACCTATGCTTATGACTAACTATACTGGAGATCATTGCAACTTTTCAAGGTACTAGATCCCTTCATCAGGCCAATTGAAAGCTTTGAAACCTTTTAATGATTTCCTATAAATATAACAAGTCAATTCATATCAAAGTTAGTTTAATATTTAATATATAACATTTTACAATGTTTTACAGATTTTTGCAAAATCTTTTGATTCTAAATACCATTTCATACTTCCAATGGAAGTCTAGGCTGTGATTATGTCAAGAGTTAGAAAACGTTGCACATTTCTAAAGCGCAGAGCCTAAGGGATATATTACATCCTAATACCATTTGCATTTATTTGTTTATACATGAACTATATTTTATTACTCTACCTATACAAGCAGCAAGTTCATATAATATCAAAAGCACCTATTACTGCCTGCTTCCAATATTCCGTATTTGACGATATTCATTTCTTAGATTTACTTACAAACTATTTGATGTTCATTTACATGTTGCAAGGGTGTATATATAATCTATATTTATACCTGGAAACAAAATTCTTTTAAAGGTTTAGGGCGAAATTTATAAAAGTCGAAAAGGCTCATTTCGGCCTTTTCGACTTTTAGCAACGGTACAAAACCGGGTTCCTATCGAAAAGTATCGATCCGTTTCCGCTGGGAAAGTGTCAAAAGCTTTATGGAACTTTCCCAGCGGTAATGAATTAAAAAGTGTCAGTTTTAAAAAAAATGATCGAAATGTTTCGAACGATACTATTCGATCGGAACACGGTTTTGTACCGTCGATAAAAGTCAAAAAGGCTGAAATCGGCATTTTCAACTTTTATAAATTTCGCCCTAAGTAACTTACGTAATATTTGTGATGGTTACATAAAAGTGGAATATTTGTATATTAAATTAGTTTTTGGAGCCTATTATTTGGTATTTTATGTGTTTGTATATAAAAATGAAATTAACTAGTTGTGCACCCTGACATATTAATTACTATTTTAAGATATTACTATCAAAGATCATAAATCATTAGTTCATATGTCATGAATTATTTGCTCAATATCCTTGCATCATTCCCATATGAGAACCGTATTTGCCACAATGTTTTAGCAAAAGCAATGCTCATTTAAAGCATACAGATAAAATGTAAACAATTAACTAGTATCCATAGATGACAAAAGAACCCATAAATGATAGAAAGTGAAATGATAAAATATCTACACCATGGTTAGAGTTTAAACAAACAGTACATTATATCAATGTGCACTTCCTGTGTATTTTGATTGGATGTAAAGATCTATATGAAACTAACTGAAACAAATATGTTACCCAGATAGGGAACATATATTTGCCAAGCTATTAGATAAATGGAGTGAGTTGGACCTGGCAACAAGCAATGTGGGATTTCTGTGTTATACTGAGAGAAAAAGCAACCCACTAACAAAATGTCAAACTGTCAATAGGGATCATTAAAGGAGAACTAAAGATACTGTATATGTTGATCCTATGCAATATGTAAAACCAATAATAAAATGATCTCATCATTATCCTATGCACTTTTAGTAGATCACTAATGAAAATATGTGAGACAGCATTGAAAAATGCTAATCAAAATATTCAGAAATAACTGGATATCTTAGTGTTTTCTGCCCATCCATAAAGGATAACTAATCTTGCACGTATAGGTTTCGTAGTGTTGGTACAGTTATAATAGGAAAGTACCTGTAGTCACAGGCTAAATGTGCTTTATACCCAAGGGAAACGGCAGTAGAATTCTTGCTTTTATTAATGTACTTTTTGATATAGTTTATAACTACAGTAAATGCAAAATGGAGCAATTGGTGTAGTTTATGGATATTGTGGAATGAATTACTAATGATGATATAAAACAACATATATATATATATATATATATATATATATATATATATATATTATGTATTAAAAAAAAAATCAAGGGGATTGTACAATATTGCTAAATAAATATACAAAAACAGAACCCTCATTACATATCCCTGACAGAAACAGTAGGGGTGATGGCTACAGGTGTTAAGTTAGACAATGCACTGAAAATTACCTTTGTGATATAGCCTGTAGTAAATGCATTGTATTGGCCTTCATAAATACCATATTAGACTTATACTTTTCCACTGGTCACCAAACTAAATTCTAGAATACTTAAATTTAAGGTATTTACTCATTTATTGTGACAAAGAACTATTAATCAATGCTGGACCATGGAGATAAAGTTTATTATTGTGCAAACAAAATGCTTTAGGAAAAAGATTCAGGGGCATATTTATCAAATTTCAAGATAGATACATGATTTTGCAACAATTAGACACTGCCAACTAGGCATATTCAGCAAAGATCATTATTTTCTGTGATGCGACAAATTCTCACACAGTTTGTGATGTTATGCCTCAGGATATTTATGCACCATTTAGCGTCATTTCAATACTAATTCCTGTGCAATTAGGGTATTTATCAGGTGTCGATGCAACAATTTGCCAAGGCATACCTGTATGAATAGGAGAATTTGACTTCAGTAAATGAAAGTAGGAAATTAGGGGGCTAACAGCAAGGTTTTTGTTACTGTTTCGGTGACATACACACCATCACGAATATTTGCCTATGCTTAGTAATAACTACATGACAATTTGCTCTTTCTCAGTGACAATACATTAAATAATGAATATGCTCAACTGACTTTGCTACATAATATGCAAATTGAGTTAAATTGTTGCAAATTTCATTTGGCTATCCCAATTCACTCTTTGATACATAAACCCTTCAAAGCTACAAATAAGCTACTAACATATATTTAATGTTTTACCCTATTCAACAGAACAATCCATACATATGGTTTCTAAAATATCAGGTTTAGAATTGTGTCCCAAACATTATCACTATTTGTTTTCCTTAAAAGTTTAGGTACATTTTATCAGCTTTGCAAAACTCAATATCCATGTATATCTATCAAAAAATGTATGATAAAGATTCCATGGCTATACATCAAAATATTCTGTGATATTTATGGCTTAGGTTCTTTCAATGTTCTTATTTTTTACATAGAAATTTGTTGCACAGTTCTCTTTGAAATTAAACTGTATTATAACACCTTTACATCTAACTATTCATAATGTTCTTTTGGTGTAGAAAAAGTTGATCATTTTGGTGTCCGTCATCAAACATTGTATCCAATTGCATTATGAACATTTACACAATAGCATTTTTAAAGTAGTAAACCCACAAGGAAAACAATTTTCCATAAGCATTCAACTTAAAGTAAAACGCAAGATTAAAATACCATCATTGTAGGCTATTAGGAGATAGAATCAATCTCCATGAAAGGGAATCAAATGTTTATTTTTATAGAAGAGGCAAGATTATTTGAGAGTCGGTAGATCTATATAGGGTGTACGTGATTTATCATCTGAGAAATATCTCAGAAAGAAGACGAATACTGTACTATTCTGAAAACATGGGTTGATTCCCATGCTATTCTGAATTATTCTTTTATTAAATAAAAACTTCAGGCATTCAACACACTGAGTTATTAATTGACTTAAAAACATGTAAAGTGTTGTTTTTTAATCTTAGCTTAAAATGACATATTTAAAAAAACTAATTAGAAATATGTATAGATTTAACAATCAGATGATGCATGCTCTTTCATTTCCTTGAACTTGTGAGTTCATAGCAATATAATAAGTTTTTGAGCATGCATTAAATGCTAAGGAAAGACTTAAAAAAAAGGAAAAAAAAGCAAAACAAAACCAAAACATTTCAGAGAATAACAAGTATCCAATTCACGAAAACAAAATGTGTTAGAATCGCCATTGCCAATCTCATCAGACCATGCTGTGATGTGAGTCACATGACTCAGTCTAAGCCTATTAGCTGTGCATGTTTCAATATTTGATTGCAATGGACAGGCAAGGGATATAGCTGAGTTGCATGCAAGCCAATCAATATTTATTGTAATCAGATATTATTTGGGTTAACCTTAGTAAATGTGCTGACACGTGGCTCTGTCTTGTTAAAAAACACCAGAGCTGCATTCTTGATTGCTCCTGCTTGATTTTACCCCTGTGAGAAGTAAAAAGGGCAAGCAAAAGAAAGGTACATTAACAATATCCCTAGCTATCTTCTTTTCGATTAAGCATTTAATGTTTTCATTAACCTTCTTACCAAGCCAAACATACAGAGAATGCAACAATAAAAAGATTCTTGAAGACATGCAATCATTTTTCTAAATGCATACAGAAAGGTAGAAATGTACTAAATATTGAAGATTGGGGGCTTTGAACATTTGGTTAGCTTTTAAGAATGTTCCTGCCTGAGCAAGGACAAATCAATTAAGCCACATGAACACAACAAAATATATAACCTAAGCCACATGGGTAATAAAATGCATCACATCTTCCCAGGAGATCAAGGGATACCGACAGAGGTACTTGAATAATACAGATCTCCAAAAAATGGTTTATGGATCAAATTTCTAGGATAGAACTGATTGAACCACTTATGGAATAAAAGCCACCACAACAAGGTAATCCACTGAGAACTTGAGCTGAATGTCTTAAATCTTTGATGAACAAAATTTATCTGAACTGTTGAACTTCTCTATTACAATCATCTAATATATCTATTAATTTAAAATAATTTGGATTCCAAAACAAATTTTTCTAATGTATTTTCTTGAATACGTGGTTCACATTCTGCTGTTGATAGAACAGACATCTATTTCTATTTTTCCACTGACAGGAGTTGTGTGCATTGTATGTACCAGTGCCCAGTGTGCACAGTTTTATTGTATCATTAATGCTTTTACCTACTAACAGTGGATTAAGAGAATTATGTTGCAAAGGCAACTGGATAGCTACAATTTTTGGATCCTTGCTCCAGTTGAATAGCCTCAAAATTACAGTAAAATTTCTTTGTGATACAGGTTAACTTATAAAGCAGTAAAATAGTGTTGTATGTTGTGTCACACCATGCGATATCAGTGAACACAGTGCTTACCCACTCACTCATATATTAATTGTTGACAAACTGTCAATTTTACTTACTTTAATATATCATATCTTGAAAGTGTGTTTAATCTGTATGGGTGGCACAAAGCTGAGTTCACTGTGAGGTTATTTTCTTTATTTAATACTTCTGTATTACAGGAATTAAGTATTATTTAAATAAGTAAATGTACCATTCTCAGCTTTATAGTTTATTCACATTGTATTTATCCACATTTGAACCAGAATCAAGGCATCATTTTCTTTACAAAATAATGGCACATTCCACAAGAAATTTTGGTATTTTTCATAAAGATCATTACCATAACTTGTATAGTGCATCATGACTCAGGATGGTTGATTATTTCTTCTAATCATAGAACTGGTGAGGACAGCAACTTGGCTCTGATTTTGACAAAGGTACTACAATGATCATTATAACACCAGATCAATAAGATGAAAGGGACCTGTACTAGCCCACAATTATTAAATAAGTACGCATAAGACTATCTAGAGCAGTGGTTCTCAGCCTTTTTATTGCCGTGACCCTTTAGTGCAATTCCCTGTGATTTGGCGACCCCCGTTCATTAATTGTTATTGGGCGACCCCATTCAAACCCTATATTTCCGATGGTCTTAGGCAACCCCTGGCAAATAGTCATTCGACTCCCAATGGGGTCCTGACCCACAGGTTGAGAACCACTGGTCTAGAGAGCAAGACACATGAAGGACTTACACTAGCAACTACATTGTCTGGTCAATTCTAACAGCAACAAACTCAGGCAAGTCACACTGGGTCATGTAAGCCTTTATAAATTATTTTATGTTGGCATGTTTTTTATCACATCTTTGTTATTAATTCATTTAAATAACACCATATGTTTTATCTTGTATCCAGCATCTGGGATAATCATTTTAACATCTAAACTTCTTTGGTATTTAATAATATTTTCATACATAGCTACTGTATATATAATAAATCACAATTGCATAATTGCTTATCAACTGATATTCGTTATTTAAATAAATCTCCTTAGCACTCCTGCTGAATAAAACAAAATTATACTGAATAAAAATTTTTAAAAAATAACATGAAATATGGGTGATGGCTAACTAATATTCAAAATGAATAGGACAGTTATACAGATCTTCCATAGGTCTTTTGTAGTTAAAATAAAATGTAGAACAATTTTCTATCTAAAACAATGTCTCCTCTCCTACACCAACTGAGCAGGGAAGAGACTAATCTGGTGAGGCAAAACCATCTTTTTTACAAGGGCCACTTTCAAGTAGGGTCCTTGGGACAGTATATTATCCTGTGAGATCATTTAGTTACAGTATAAGTTAGTTTGTCATTACACTGGGAAAACATATTAGCAAGGTCAGAATTTTATAATGTTATAGTCAAAAGATCCAAGTGAATTAGTATCAAAACCTGATCCATATAATGAATTACATTGACTCAGCATCTCTCTTGGTCCTCTAACTTCAAATTATGTCTACACTAACTAAACAATAATGTACAAAGAGGACTACTCTGGTATAAGATGCAGCTTAAGCAATAAATGGAGACTTTCATTTACAATCCACTCATATGGCCTTTAATTTAAATTGAAATGCTGCATGAACAGTTGCTATACTCTCAACATAAGCACATGTTTTGTAGATATCCTCACTGCAGTACAGGTAGGTTTATAAGTATCATTGTAACATTTTGTACTGTGCGAATATTCTCAAAACATCCACTGTTGGTAACACTTGAGGACTAGTTTAAAACTACATGGTTTTTTACAATACTAATTATTGTGTGGAGCTGCCACTGACAAGATAGGTATACTTTTTACTTTGGGTGAATGATGTGCTCATAGTTGCAGTAATAATGTGAATACATACTTTAATCCAGAAATCGCACTGAATTACTACTACTGGTAATAATACATTCATAAAATTGGATTGTGAGCTACACAGCTATTGGCAATAGTGCTTTAGACCCTCTGCACCAGTTAGGTGATTTATCAGGCTCCACTATCACATTTCTAAAATAAAATTACAAAATCATGATAAAAGGGTCTCCTTTCTTGTTCTGTCCAGGAGCAAAAGAAAGATTAGGTTTGTTGCTCGGATAGAGAATTCTTCAGTCAAATCCTAAATTCCATTTGTGAATACTCCTGTCATAGCAGTTGTATGGTTACAAATGACAACATATAACCTTCCCTTTGTGCAGGAAAGAAGACAGCACTGTCCAGATATTTTTGCTGATCCATTAAATGTAAGGTTTAAGCACAATACGGACCCTTACCTATAAGGAAGTGGCAGTCTTAGCTACTCCAATGCCCAGATCCAGCATTAGGGAAGAGTTATTAAACAGGTGGAAAAGTTTTTGTTCTGTTGTCTTTTAGTAACCACTATATAAACTAATTACAAGAGGTCAATATGATGATATACAGTATAATGGACAACTGAACCATTAATATTTTTCATTATTCAAATTCTACCTGCACAGAGGTCATGTTGGTCCACAGATGCAAAAAAACTGAATGTTGCAGTACTTGGTGACACCTTTTTTATTTGGACTAACAGTCAGTTTAGATAGACAAGGTTTCGAGAGGTCTGTCCTCCCTTTCTCAAGTCTCAGTTAAACTATTTAAAATTGTTTTTGCACTTTTTTTTACAGAACAATTGTCCATGCTTTGCTTATTAGTGAATACTCTTTCTGCTGTGTTGTTTAAAAATGACCTTGTGAAAGGATGTTATGATAGAGACCTCATCTAGAATATAAATACACAAACGAAAGAAAGCTCAATTAATTCTCAGATTCTGTTCTAAGAAGAATTCAGATAACATTATATTTTTTAAAGAAAGTATACAGTTTTTGTAATTATATACTGTTTAACTGATATAATAATCTGCTGCTAGATTTCATTATCTACTCAAAAATATTTTACTTCATAGTAGCAATATGAGGAAACCAATGCAAATGAATCACTTATTTTCACAAAACTTAAATTTATGGCTTTGGAAATAAAGTAGTAAATAATCATTTGGGTCAGTGAGTACCCTGACAACAGACACCATACTGATAACATTGCTGGTGCACTCAGGCCTTCCTAGTGGCAATGAGAACATTAAGAAAGATTCCAACCGTGCACAATAGATTACACAGCCATCCAGATTTGTACCTTAAACCTGATTCCTTGTTTGTTCATCTCTTCTATTAAAGTTCAGTTTAAACTTGGTGCTTCACTCTTTAGTGATCACATAAATATTTTCCTAGTTCATTGCTCTTGTTTCCCAGAGTGCAGTGCAAATATTTAAAATGTGGCTTCACTGAGATCATGTATTGGCGGACCCAGTTGTTGGAGCCTTAATGACAATCTTGTTGACAATCGAGTCGACAGGAGCACGAAAAGATGGTCATTGTACAGCAAATTACTAAGTCTTTATCAGATTGGTTAACATTGATCATTAATACTTGTACCCTGCTATGACACTTTGGCCTTACACAGCTGGTGACAAGTACACTATAACATTGATCTTTATTTGATTACATTTCAAAATGTTATTATATTTCTATCTGTAGATAGTTGCTGAAAATGAGATAAGGTTTAATTTCTTCTTTGTGTACCGTATATGATGAAATATGAGTAAGAGGTTGTTATAAACAAATATATTTGAGGTGTTCTTCTAATGTGCCATAGCTGGGTTTATCCTCCCTGATTTACTTACAACACCTGAAACATTCAATTGTGATGTCACTTTAAAAGCTAAAACTTATTTGAGCTTATATAGATGGTTAGGCAGTGGCTAGTTGTTCGTTATATATCTAACTGTAGTAAATCCATCATTCATGTTTACTTACCATTTGATTATGACAGAATTCACTCAACTACTATTAAAAATAATCTGTGCAACAAAATCCACATCCAAAAATATACAGTATGCTTCTTGCTTACCTGCAAAAATTTCAGAAGAGAGGGAACACAAGATATTCAAAAAATTACTTAAGTGCTTTACATACCTCTTTGCTTTCTTCCAGGTCAGATTCACTGCTAAAGTCCTCTGTATTTAGATTTTCAAAATCCGATTCCCCAACTGCTATGGGCACTGTTACTGTTAAGCTTGGGTTATGTATAAAGGACATATAATCATTCTCATCGATAATGTACTTCTCAATACTGCTGCCTACACCACTGGTAGTCCCATTGTCCCCTTTGTGATAATCAAGGACCTTATTTATTTCAACTGCATTATGGTTGAAAAGACAGCTTTCTTTTTTGTTTTGAATCTCCTCCAGTGGTTTAATTTCTTCTAGAGATTTTTGCTTCCCAACAAAGGCTTTTTGGATGCATTCCCGAACTGTTTTTTTAACAAAATCTATTCCTCTTTGTATTCTTCCCACAGCAATCTGGAGATTGTTCATTTCATTGTCATCATCTGTGGCAGTCAGGTTGTCAGAGCTAAAGGAGCTCAGTAGCAAAGCCAGGAACAAATTCAAAACCTATGCATTTCACAAAAAAAAACAAAATAAAAAAACAGGAAGTTAATATCTACTATTAGGGGGTCATTCCGGTAGCTCCGAATTTTCTGTCCTGAATTCACTTATAGCGAACTCCCATTATAAAGTCGCGACCGCGACAATTCTTCCATTATAAAATC
>JAKJJM010056678.1:0-10100 GCA_021901965.1 Pipa carvalhoi | reverse complement strand
GATCTCGATTGCGGAGAAGCGCAATGGAGATCCCGCCTGATGCTTTCGCGAGAATTCTCGCGCGATTAAGCCCGCAAAGACTCCAATAGAGTCTTTACGGGCTTAATAACTTTTGCCCTTAGCCTACAGTATTACTATTCTATAGTAAAATATACTCAAGTGAAGATTATAATTATGGAGGATAATGTTCTCTACAATGTAATTTTTTGAACCATTTTAGGTGCACATTAGGTGTACCTGAGGTATAACATAAGAAATCCATTCCTAGGAGTAATTTACCCATTCATTACAGTGCAAACAGAAAACTTCATATTCATATATAAAGACTATACAATTCGAGCCCCTAGGAAAAGTATATTTATTCCAATATCATAGTGCATATGATGGATGCCTACCTTTTTAAGAGGAAATGAACCTGGCTTATCTCTGAATAACAGAAACAAGACTACTTTTCAAGGAGCTGTGGAACTCACAAAGTTATAACATATTGACCTTTTGGTTAGATTTCTTAAAGGTGAAGGTGAGAACACTTGGCTTCTGAATCTGGTCTATAAGATAACCCAAACCCCCAGCCATCTAGAGCTTTATACTTTACAAACCAACCTCCCCTCTAATAAGTCATTGGGGACTTATTCATTAAGTTTGTTAAATGACAATTAAATACAAAATAAATAAATGAAAAATAATGTATTTTTAGAAAACAATGCTTATTTAAATCCAGTGGTTAATTCTAGGCCAAGTAGACTGGTAGATTTTATGTTCCCTTTAAAAATAAATTCAGGATTTTCTTAGTACTTTAATTATAGCTTCCATTCTAACCAGCTATTAATTTACTACTGGATAGAAATTCCGACTTTTAATAGGCTTTACAAGTATTTTCAATCTGTTTCCTATGAATGTATTAATAAATCAGCAGCTTCTGCTATGGAATGAACTGTTCATCTAGTACATGATAAATGTAAGTGTTTAAAAGGTGCCAGATTTACTGTAATTTAGTGAGAACTTAAAAAGGACTTGTGGCACAAATTGTACATCAGCAGAAAACAGGATATATTATTCTGCAAGAATATGTCGCTGGCAGTGATGTGTGAAATGAACACTACTACAAATCAGAGGCTTCTTAGCAGGGGAAATATCTACATACAGAACTATACAAGAGAATGTGTGAGAAAAATCATCAAATAAGTAGGTTCAAAGCTGACAAAACTAATGTAAAATGCTGCAATATACAGATACAATTCTTGGGAAGTTCCTGCCCATAACTTACAATGACATTTTTAGAAAAAGAAATATCAATTAGGTCTACTAGCAAACAAATTAGCTTGGAGAAGATGGACACAGACTAGACCATTATAGTGTAAAAAATGCTCCATCTACAGTATGAGGCAAATCATGGGTAGAGGAGGTCCTAGTGACAATTAATGTTGATTCTAGAGTAGTGGAAAGTGATAAAGCAACTTAGGTGTATACAAGAAATTGTAGAAAAGAGTTCTAGCTTATGGAGGTTTTCTGTAGGTTCATGAGTTACTGAAATAGTATCAGCTTATCAGCTCTGTATAAGTATCACAAATAGAGGAGTATAATACAGTGCAGTCTACTACTGACATGTGATGGTTCTACAGAAATGCTGGGCCTGGGAACTAACAAACAATTATTAAATTAAGAGGGGTGCCATTGCCTCTGAATTAATATGCACACATTGTTTATCCTGTGTTATTCATGCTTAACTGAATGCTTAACTCAGTGGTCGGCAAACTTAAAAGAGGAGGGAGCCACTTTGCTCCCTCCTCCACCGCCAACTGATCACTGTGGAGCCGCAAAGGGGGAGGAGCGCACGCTGCCGATCCCATGACCTGCCGACGTCCAATCAGAAGGAGCATCGCTGGTCATGGGTGGGGCTACAAGATGTGGGGCGGGGCTAGGGAGAGGTGCCGTGACGGCTGAAGAGCCGCATGTGTCTCACGAGCCGCACATTGCCGACCACTGGTTTGACTGAATGTTTTTTTTTAAATGTTGTTACATTTTAGAAAACATATTTAATAAGGCATTACTGAAACACTTCCATTTCAGTTTATCATCACCTGCGCTGATCTGAATGTTCAGTGCACATTCAGCAGACTGAACAGATACAATGCAAAAGCCAATTAGATATTAGAAAATGGAACCTGTAGGGTCAAATGGGCTGGACCAACTGGTATCAAATGTAATTTTTTGAAAGAAAAATTACAATAGGAATGCATATAGAGGCTGATGTGCCAATTTCTGTAATTGACAGGAATAGTAATAATTTTGGAAAACCAATGTTTTGGTTTTTGCTACTGATCCTGTCATATTCTTCCCATTTTGGTTGAAAAAAACGCAGCTAGAAGCGTCCTAGCACATATTCCTCTCTATGAAACGCTAGTATGTCATTGCACAGCTGATATTCACTACTTTCAATGTGTTTTTGCGACTGCATGTTTTTGCCATTTTTTTTTTTTTTGCTGCAAAAGAACATGGAGCAAAATTTGCCAGAGTGAACCCGGCCTTACACAACCCCATTATTTTTCAATGTGACCTTACTTTGCACAGAGGCAGTAAAAAGGTGCCAAATAAGTCAAGAAGGGGATCAATAAAGTCTGCCAACCTATCATATTTAACATCTATTACATAGATATTCAACTAGATGACGAGAACATAATTATACTACTTTACAAAGCACTCATCAGCGCGCACATGGAATACTTTGCGCGGTTATGGGCACCAGTGTACTACTAAAGTAATAAAAGGAATGGGTAATATATAGTACCAAGAAAGATTATCAAAACTGGGCTTGTTTAGTTTAGAAAAAAAAGAAGATTAAGGGGTGACCTAATAACCATGTATAAATATATTAGGAGTCAATACAGAGATCTCGCCCACAATCTATTTATACAAAGAATTGTAAGTATAACAAGGGGGCATCCTCTACGTTTAGATCAAAGAAAGTTTCTACATCAACATAGAAGGGTTTTTTTTTTTACTGTAAGAACAGTGAGGCTATGGAACTCTCTGCCTGAAGACGTTGTTATGGTTAATTCCATTAATGGATTCAAAATGGATTTGGATGCTTTCCTTCAGTGTAAGAACATTACAAGTTATGGCTACTAGATCAGGGGTCCCCAAATGCCGGTCCACTGATCCCTCTGCACTGGGCCGCCTGATGGTGACGCGTGCACACGAAGCGCGTCACAATCATGCGGCCGTGAGTGAGCATTTGGACCCGCCCACTCTCCCAGTGGTTCTTCAACACTCTCTTCTGGAGCGGGGGAACTGGTCCCCGATCCAGAAAAGGTTGGGGACCACTGTACTAGATAACTGAAGGTGGGATCTTGATCCAGGGAATTTATTCTGATTGCCATATTTGGAGTTGGGGAAGATTCTTTTCCCTAATATGAGGAATTGACTCTTGCATTATGGGTGTTTTGCCTTCCTCTGGATTAACACTGCAGGAAAATAGGCTGAACTGGATGGACTTGTGTCTTTTTTCAGCCTTATAAACTATGTTACTATGTTACCTATGAGTGACCTACTGCAGGCTTTGGTTTGTTATTTCATGATGGCTCAAGATCAAACTCCATTTTAAAATGCATGAGAATCTGTAACACTGCTAAAAAGTATTAAATAAACCTTTCAGAAAAATAAAACCAAAAACCAATAAAACCATAATAAGAGTAAATATATGCATTTGTAGTTATAAATTAAAACTATTATTGGATTAGAATAAGCAGAATAAATTTTTCACGATTTCTTGCATTTCCCTTAATAGTAAAGCATTGTTGAAATGCTCACAATATTGTTTGCAAAATATAAAAACTAACCCACTTTCTGATTTGTTATGCACATGGGCTATTAAAAGGCTACTGTTGCCTCGGGAAATACTTTGAAACCTACTCTGCTTGCAAGCTACTGATCATTAAATTTCAAATACTAAAATTCAGCATTCACTTCCCATTGTTCTTTCACCTCATGCTCACAGCCCCAGAGGAGTTCTGTATTTAGGAGCTTGAACTACCACAAAATTAAAGTTCTGACAACATTGCATATCTCTCTAAAGCCAAGGCAAAACAAAAAAAAAGCCAAATCGAATTGACAGAGAAATAGATTTCAGTCTCAAACTATCCTTTTTAACTAATAGTTATATGTATCAACGGCAAAAAGAATAATGTATATTGTCTGTCACTGAAATAAATATAAAAACATGTTATACAGGCAGCAATACTAGCTACCAAAATGCAACATAATGGTGAAATTACCCTCTTTTGATGATTTGTGCATACTGCCAATATGGGGTCATTAATTTAGAAAAAGATAGTTATGGTGAAATTTGACTAATCTTTACACTGAAGACTAGTCTGTGTAAAAATAAATGCTAGAAATTCCCATTAGTGCAAAAACAGGACCCAAAATGGGAACTGTTAAAGTGCTTTACACAGAAATCTACATTTTCTTCAGCTGTACTTTAAATGACAAATACGTTTTATTTTTTTCAGTTGCCCCTTTTTTACCATTGTAATAACACCACTTGATACATTTCACCCATTGGGGGATAATTTTAGCAGCAGAAAAGGTTTACTCCTGCTATATCGATATATCTTTAATTAGGTCAAACATAATCGATATCACCATTTATTAAGTCCCTTCTCACCTTTTTTATTGCTGAAAAATGTTCGCCAGGTTGAGGAAAACTCATTATTCCCTATGGAGATGGTTTACAACATTTTTTTCTAATTCCCTATTGAAAAGATCAGCAATATCGATCGAAAAGGAGGTCCTTTATAAGTAATGTAAAGTGTAGCGGTATTAACGCACCGATATTTACTGATATCAATACATTTTATTAGGCACTATATAAATTGAAGGAAATTGGAAATGCAGTGAAAAGAAAAAAAACATCATAACACAGCGAAACAGATCGAATTGTGGGGAATAGGTGGAAATGACCTTTATAAATTTCTCCCATTGAGTCTACAAACTACATATTTTATTTACACAATGGTAAAGTAATTGCTGTATAGAACTGCCACAAAACCCTGGTCACTTTATCAATGCTAGTATTTTAATATGCATGAATAACTAGTTTATTAGAAAGGCTTTAGCACTATTTCTTCTGGAATTACATATTTGTTAGAATGTTAACAATTAGCTCTTTCCACCTTTAGGAATCTTTCCATTATCCTAAAGTATTCCTACTTTTTTTATAATTTTCATGTACTGGATATTTATAAAGATCATTTCAACCTTTTCGATTTGTTTGGGCCATTTCAATGTTATTTTTAAATCTGCTGGACTTTTCGATTTCACTGATTTATATAGGACTGAAAAGAAGCAGAAAAACTTTTGCATTTTTATTGGATATACAGTAGAAAAATGTATTTTAACACAAATGATTACTAAACTCAGATTGTCAGGAGGCAGGAGAACCCCACTGAAACAAATCAAAAAATTGGAAAACATAAATTTCTATTTCATGTGTGAAGAATTTTTATCTTCTTTACCAAAACAGCTCTAAAGATGGATGCCGGAACCCTCAAATTCCTAGACTTATTTTTGCATAGTTCTAGTAACCCAAAGAAGCCAATCAAGCTTGGCTTTCATTGTTATAGCTCCTATACATCAGTGAAAGCTAACTGTTGGTTGGCAGCTGTTGGTTACTAGACATCATTAAAGGATTGACTCTGTTAATAAAAGGCCCTGATATTGTACAGTGCTACTACATTCCATTTGGATTACAGTGACAGTAAATGAACCATAACACAAAAAAATAGAAATAACTGTTCATTTCTTTTTCTGGGTTAGTGACCCTTGCATAAGAATTTCCTACTCCAGCCTGGCACATAAACCATATATCCTCTGTTAAAGTGTATAGCATACCTTATTTTTATTATAATACACAGCACCCAAAGGAAGTGCATGGAACTTCCTGTAAATTCTAGCTTTATAATTAGCTAGTTCTGAGATCAAAACTATCAAATTAGCACTTAACGTAACCACACCTCTACTGTTTAAAAACATAATTTGAAAACATTTTGATGTCTCAATTTCAACAAGTCAATTCTTTTATTTGCGTCTGCATCCTCAAACTGTCACTGTACCCTTACAGTGAGTAAATATGTCACAGGGGATCATGGGATTTGTAGTCATGCATGTTTCGAAACATTATTACAGGGCTGTCCGAACCCGATTCTATCTTGTGACTAAATACCTTACAGTGCATCATGGGAAATGTAGGCAATAACCTACACAATTTCTGAAATATGGTATTACTGCAGCACATACATTTAAGTGAAACAAAAGAACAAATTAACACCAACTGGTTCTTCTGCAGTTATGAGTGGGTGACATGGCATCATGAGAATTGTAGTATTTCTGAACAAGATACACTATAACACTACAGCATTAAAGGAGAATTACTGTGTTAAAAAAAAAAATCCTGGTCATTTTAGCAACAGTACACTAAGGGGGTTATTGATTAAAGTGAAAATTCAACTGTCATAGTGAATTCTCATCACTTCGGGTTGCTGTGCTCTGATTCTCTACTCCTTATTGACTGCGACAGTAGCAGTCCATTGTGTAGTGTGCGACTGTTGTTAGCTGGTAAATTTACCACATTGCAGAGTTTGCTGAATACCTGAATATGGGGAAGTTGCGAATTCACACCTTTACGAGACAATTTGGACTTTAGTCAATAACCCCCTAAGTGTACTGCTGCTTGCTCACCATTCATCTCATGATCCACAGCCCAGGATCGTGAGATGAATACCTCCCCCACAGCAGGTTACTTCCTGCCTATGTGAGTCATGTGGAGACACACATAGTACCCGCCCCCTCCTGAAGTTCGCCAAATCTAACCAACTAAGCATTAGCAGATTGATTCTTTTTGATCTAAGGCATGCCCAGTTGGTTAGATTCTGCAAAATTTGGGAGGGAGTTTTGGAAATTCTCCTTTCAACTAAAGTATTCTGGGTGATACAATTGCACAAGGAAGAGATGAATCTAGAAAAAATGAAAAAAGCTGTTTTAGAAACAATGCTTATTAAGTGATAAAACAGGTTTCAATGCATAAATGTATTTTATGTTGATTTCCAAAACTGCCTGAGTCCTCGTGCTTTAATTTGCACATGGAATTCCTCAGTGTCTAATAATATCCTTATAAATTACAGGATGGGGTACATTATCCTCTATATCTCCTGGAAAAATACAAAGGTAAATTGGCAGAATGAGATATGCTAGGTGTGCTTAGTGCCAGACTAGCTACTTATTTTCACATGCTCAGATGTAAAAGTACTAACATATATCTTTTCTTAAAAAGAAAAAAAAAAGTAAATCTTAATTGTCTGTGGCACGCGCAACTTTACTAATAAGCTATGCAATGTCAGGACTATAAACAACAGTGAGGTAATGCCCTAGACATGTTCCTAGCCCAGAATTTCAATTACCTCTGTGGTGTCTATTTTCAGCACTCTCATTGCTTGGCATAGTGAACATACATGGAGGAATTAAGCACAGCATGCCAAACGTTTGGAATTAATTTAGCTTCTGTCAACACTTATGCTTGTTCAAGATGCAGGCTTCTACTACCCTGGCAGAGGAGGACATATACGGTAACATAGACATAGCCCAAAGACTTCAGTTACAAACTCAACTGCCCATCCAGACACCTGCTTAAAGCGCGTCGAGTTGCTGGCCGTGAATGATACCTCACAGTACTCTAGTACTGGAGAGGCAAAGGAGTTAAGAAGTCAGAACATGCAATTTAAAGCATGTAGAAACAAAAATAGCTACCCTTCTTGTCTGGGTTTGTACTGAGAAATATGAATAAGCATGTCATGCACATTATAGAGCTTTATTTAATGCACTACAACAACCCAAGTTTAAAGCGGGTACAGTCAAAGTTTCAGAACTTTGTTGTTAAATATATACGGGGGGAATTCATCAGCAGGGGCAAACTTTACAGAAGTCTGGAAACCCATAGCAACCAATTAGCGGTTAGCTTTCATGATTCTAGCTCTCTTATACTAGTGAATGCCAAATGCTGATTGGTTGCTATGGGTTACTAAACCACAGTAAAGGTTGCCCCTGTTGATGAATTTCCCAAAAAGTGTCCAACCAAACACATTATATATGTATGTGATATAAATGTTAAAATGAGTCTAAACATGGCTGCTGTATTAGCAGGCGAATGACAAGGCAATTCATGCAAGTCTGCATACTTACCATTGGTGGTCACCTTATTTTAATTAGAAGGTTATATTCACAAAAATGATTTACAAGTATTGGACAGCTCTGCAGTATATATTAGAATCTACCGTAAAATAAAATCACTTTCATGTATCCTCTGCTCTGCTTTTTGAATATTTGTTTCACAATTTATGAGATGTTTAATAGCTTCTGCTGGAGGCCAGTACTTAAATGTAAAATATTTCCACAGCTTCTTGTAAAGCAAGCACTTTTAAATATATTCTTGTGTACATAATTCAGAAGCCTATTTTCTAGCTCATGAATGTATTCTTACCAAATGTAAAAACATTTATATTCTTGAAAATCAATTTTATTGCGTGGAAATGAACTTTTTTTTAAAGACATTGACAGTTGTAATTATACCAAAACAAGCAATTTTACATGACATCACCTCTAGGTCAAAAATAACAAAATGCTACATAGACTAGAGTCTACTTGTACTTCTTAGGCTTGCTCACAAGGTGGCGCTTGTGCTTGAATACATTCTAAAAATTGGTGTATGAACCTTTATTATCATGTCCATTTAAAAAAACTTTAAAAGTCTAATATAACACGATTCTAGGGCAATACCTCCCTTTTCTTTTGACTCTAAAACCTTTAACCTTTGATTTTCTGAATTAAGCTTAAAAACAGTGTAATAACTGATACTATTAATAAGCTAATGCTGATGTTTACACCATCTGCAGAAATAAAAAAAACAACATATAAATGACTATTTTTTTCCTCTAAATTTATATATATATTTATTTTTTTTTACAGTACCATGATTTATTTTTGTTTTAGTAAATATTCACTTTATTTGGGGAACTGTTTAATTCTTATCTTGAATTACAAATTGTGTGAAATTTTAAACAAAACCTTTGACATCGACAGACTGTCAACAAATATAATATATATATATATATATATCTCCCCATTTGTGTGATTATCAGGGTAGTATAAAAAGCATTCAGTGTAGTGTGACTAATGAATATAGAATTTTGAAAAATCAGGTCATACTATTCTAATGAATGAGATAATTTAGCTGAGTGGCTGGATAGCTCTGGGCATGTGCAGTCTCTTTCACTCCGACCGCACCTGCGATGAGATGGTCAGAGAAAAGCAAAGGGGTGGAGGGGGCATGGCTATGGAGGTTGAGGGGCGTGGCTATGTGGAGGGGTGTGGTTATGTCCTGTGCCACGAGTAAAATGAAAATGTCTAGGTAGGAGCAGTTTAAGTAAAATATAATGCCTGACAACTGCTTAAAGGCTAACAACTAAAGGGGTCATTCCGGTAGCTCCGAATTTTCTGTCCCGAATTCACTTATAGCGAACTCTCATTATAAAATCGCGACTGTGACTAAAAAATTGTCGCGGTCCTGATTTTATAATGGGAGTTCGCTATAAGTGAATTCGGGATGGAAAATTCGGAGCTACCGGAATGACCCCCCTAAGGGTTAACACACATTTAATCCTTGATTAATAACTGCATTTACATACCCTTTAATGTTGTTTAGTATACATTGTTGCAGATAGTGTTTTTTTTTAGGATACTTTAGGTTTTTTTTGTGTAGTTGTGTTAGTTTAGTAACAGTTTTTGGCTTTTGATGTTAGGTAGTGTTTTTTGATGTTAGCGCTGCAGTTTAGCATAGGGCTGAATGGTTTTCGCCAGATCTAGTGAGGCGAACCATTTTCAGCAATACATTTTGCTTAGCTGAGCAGTAAAAGTGCTTTAAATATTGACTGAGCGATACTGATTATTCAGTGTTTGAATAAAATGACTCAAAATAGGTGATATTCGTAAAAAAAAATAGCGGTAAATGTTTAAAACTTGTTGAAATGGCAAAAAAAAAAAAAAAAAAA
>JAKJJM010056670.1:0-10026 GCA_021901965.1 Pipa carvalhoi | reverse complement strand
CACAGGCTGTAATACCAAAGGAAAACAGCGGGGGCAGAAAGGATAACAAAGAATACAATCTATGTATAACTGTATGATTACATTTAGATGAAACAGCACAACAAATTAACTTTTAAATATCAATTAGCTAATATACAGAATTGCATTTCCCTCTTCATATGGCAGTGCTAAGGGTATTCTCAGCCATTTAGTAACATAGTAACATAGTAATATAGTTTATAAGGCCGAAAAAAGACACAAGTCCATCCAGTTCAGCCTGTTTTCCTGTATAGCGTTTGAATAAATATGCAGGGGGTTGGAACTAACACAATTTCAGAGCATGGGTTTGAAATCTATTCCATACAGCTTGCATGTATTTACTAATGCCTAACACTTTGCCATGTGACACTAGGTTAATCTATTTATTTCACAAAGTAATCAAAATCTGTTCTCTTCAATTTAAAATATAAAGAAATTACTGTCACATTTTTTTAAATACTGTATGTGTATCTAACTCTAAGCTTTTTCTCTCAGTGCCGCACAGCTGGTGATTGATAGGTATTTATTAAAGGCAGAAGGTGAAAAATTATTTTAAAGGTCTTAAATCCAGAGTGTAATGAGGGTCCTTAATCTAAAATGGGTTTGGGTATATTTATGAAAAGTGAATTTGCCACACTTTGGGTGAAATTTATTAAGCCCGAAAAGACTCGATTGGCTACAGAAATTTTCGGTACAAATACCCGATTTCTAGATTATGGAAATCGAAAAACACCAATTTCCATAATCTGTAAAAAGGGATTCTCGCGGGAGGATAACCTCCCACGAGAAAGTCGGAAAGACCGGTACCGGTCTTTCCGAATGTAATAAATTTCGGCCTTTGTGACAATTTGGCCATATCACAGTTTAGGCAATTTATGCTGCCATGTGGAAAATAGAAGGGTCATAATTTCTGTGCATAGTTACACAAATTGGAGTGGTGGTGTATTGTAGAGAACTCGACCTAAATAGGTGAATTGTCGCAATCTGACATCATCTTTACATACAAAACGCACTAGTATAATGTACTAGTATTAATATAATATAGGACAATGTCACCACATTTTGGGTTCCAGTATGGTCTTCAGTTGAATTGTTTTACATTCAGTTTAATGGTAGACAATTCCTATTTCCCATTGGCACTTTGTTGCAATGTTTTCTAAGTATTTTAAGGGTGATTTAGCCAGAAAAATAGCCACTTTCATCTGGCAATGTCAAATCAATAAATTTGCGCCAGTATGCCTTCATGAAGGAAATAGGTGTGTGCATATGCAGCCAGAATAAGCTGTTGAATTGAGTGAAAATTAGTCACATTGCAGAAATCAAAGATCTTTGGTTTGGTGGATATGCAAAGTTAGAGAATTGTCAAATTGGGAATTCATGAATCTAGGCAAAAACTCTGATGAATAATCCCCTATGCTAAAGAACAAAATATAGTTCTGTAGAAGGGGGAGACAGTTGGCCTGGGGACCCAGGTCTAAATGTGCGCATGCCTTCTTTTTAAGACTGTACTTAAATTATTTATATTGTTTGCTGACTAAAAATGTTTGTTGTCATTAAATTATTGTTTTCTTCTTCCTATTTAAATCATCCCAGCCAGGATGTGTGATGCTCATCTGCGAGGACCCTCTGGGATCATCACTTCCCCTAATTTTCCTGTTCAGTATGACAGTAATGCTCACTGTGTGTGGGTGATTACAGCTATCAATCCTTCAAAGGTAAGAAAACATCAAAAGGTACTGACTAATTGTCAATAAAAAAAACATCTGGAAATTTTGGACCCTTACCATATGCTCATAAATTCAGTGGTATAATAGTTGCATAAGGTTTGAGACTTCGGCAACCCAGAAGGTACAACCCAGGAGGATGAAAAAAAATGTATTAAGTGCCCAAAGGTACACTCTTACATACAAAGGATAACTACTACTACATTTCATTTTTGATACCTTGCTGGTTCCCTCCATCACTCAGAATACCACACTTAAAGGATGTATCAAGGCTACAAATCCCTTGATACAGTGTAAGGGAATAACTAACTAACTCTAATTTTTAAAACAGAATTGAAATACCATACAAATACCATGATGCAGTGTGGGTTCAATCATAACTCATGTGAGAGCAGAAGTGGTGGTTAGAACTTAGGCTACGTAGTGCTGTTATTGCTAACTTTTACATTTCAAATTCCTACACCATTCAGATTTAAGAAAAAGTACATAAGGTAGGTACTTTCTATAATAACACTGACTACTTTGGAGCTGCTTGGAAATGTGCTCAGTATCTAAGCAGCATGTGTGTTTTGTGCCACAGGAGACAATAAATACTATTTTCTAGCTCAATGTGAACCTGGCCTAAGAGAGAAAAGCATTTTGAAGCAAGCGCACAACCTCGTAATTAATTTTTTTATGTTGTATATTCTAAGATGCTATTCTAAGAAAGTTAGTAACTGGTCTTTTATATTATTATTATTTGCAGCTTTTGAGTTATTTGACTTATTTGTTTGTGTTTAAATGTAAATGGGAACTAATGATTAAGACAATAAAGAAATAAAGTAATACACAGGACTAATAGTATGAGCTCAGTGCACCTGCTCAATAATTGGGGAGACTGGTGTCACTAAAGATGGGGTCAAGGGTCAGTGGCCATTGTATTTAGAAAATCTAAATTTTAACCTAGATATCTAAAACAACATGCACTGCAGCACACTATTTCTATTTAGCTTAAGATTTCTCATTATGGTTTTAGCAGCACTGATACTCATAGGTGGGAACTTCTCAACCAAAGAATTCAGAGATGGACTACTCTGGCTGGGTGCAGGTAAATCTGTTAAGATAAACTCCACAACAAAGATGGAGCTTGTTACAACACATGTAGGATCTGTTGTAACAAGCTTCCCCTAATTGCTAAGTTTATTGCAACAAACCCTCTCACACTATGTCAGTAGTCCATTTCCAAAATCTCTGGGTGAAAATTTCCTACTTATGTGCATTCTGGAAACTGCCATCCATTTAACCACTTATACTTAAAAATATATTGTTCCGTAAATGTATTAATATATGGGCCAATGTTAATTTAATGACTTGTGAAAAATACCTAATGCTGGTCTCAAGTATTTCTATACCACATTGGGCCACTGTCTCTGCCAATGTCCACTCACCACCTCCTGTCTGTTTGAATGGTACAGTGGGTGTCAGGGCAGTTGGATGATGTGGGGCCCTTATAAAGACTGCCCACTAGATGACATTTTCCTTTAAAAACAAACAAATGCAGAGATACATAGATTTTAGTCTAGCACAGCAGTGGCGAACCTGTGGCACGCATGCCAGAGAGGGCACTCCACCGCTGCTCTAAAAGCTGTCCTAGATCCCCTCAGCGAGCGAGGGTTCCTTCAGTATAGGCTGCAGACCCGACCTGACAGTTTTCAAGCCGGATTCATAGCCTACACTGAAGAAACACTTGCTCACTGGGAGGATCTAGGTAGGATAGCTGTTGGAGATGCGGCCTCATCTCTGCCCAGACACAGGAGTGATGACGTCACTCATCAGCTCTTGTACTGTGGGGGAAGGAGCTGATGAGTGATGTCACCCATCAGCACTCAGTGCCAAAAAGGTTCGCCACCACTGGCCTAGCACACTGATTTTTATCTGTCTACCTCTTTAAAGGGGAACATGGCATAATTTTAAATATATATATATATATATACATACATATATACATGAGACGTTCTCCTTTTAAAGGGAATTCATGTATGCATATGCTGGACTGCTAATCTCTAATCATTTACCATACTTGCTATAAACTTCTAAAGTTGTGTGGCATACTGCTGAACTAATTATGATGCACACCATAAGAGTTGTTTGGGAAATCTTGGCAGATAAAATGCCAGACCACGGTTTTTTCTACCCAATATAAAATTATTTTTAATGAATAATGGACACACACACTAAATGTGGTAGAAATAATTTGCCACCACAGCTCTATTGAAATATAACCAATAACATTTATGCCAGCCGTTGCGGCAAAGCAACTGGAAACTATGAAAACCCATATACAAACAAGTCATCCATAGTAATGACCAAAGCCATAGGCTATAGGTCACAAAAGGGATCAAGCTTAACTCCCCAATTAAATCAGTCATGTCAGTGCTATAACATCTGTCACAGCTGTGACAATTAACATATTATTCAAATGAATGCAGAATTATACATAACCAATAGTACATTATGGCTTCCACAAAACTGAAAATAATAACTATGAAAATCAGAGCTTCCATTTAACATGGGTGGGAAGGGAGGTCAAAATTTTTGTCCTGAGCTGCAGCATGACAATTGAACGGCAAAAAGCCTGAGGGGTTTTATGTATCTATAGGCGGTGGCGCCCCTAGGGGATGTATATGATACAGAGAGGCGACAGGCTGAATTAATATTAAAAAGTAATTTTTTTTTTTTTTTTTTTTACAAATTTATACTATGACACCCTGTCTGACCCTGCAGCCATGGCCCTCCTTTTCCCATCCCCTTGCACCCTGCAGGCAGCATATTTTGGTGACAGGAAAAGCAAGGTAGGGCTATCCTTTCAACACCAACCTAAAATATCCATAGTACAGGCCTTATAGTAAATTAGTTCAGTTGCACACTACAGGGTTGCAAGGAATCCATTGGAGGCAGAAGAATGCATAGTAGGTTGTTTTGTCTAAATAAATTGGAGAAATACCATAGATTGTGGATAGAAATATTCTGTTTAAACTATACGTTGATCAAACATTGCTTGATTGATAGTGTACTTGGTTTTTAAGTTAGACTTATTTGAAAGATATATTCTGAGCTTTTAGTCACCTCATTTGCCTCATTTCCTTTCTAGTGCATTCTTATAGGAGCCCATGTACACTGAGCATGTGCATGACCTTAAGTCACAAAAATATGAAGAGGCAGAAGTGACAACCGCATAGCGATAGACTGTTAGCTTCACACAGCTATTACTCTACCACTGTAGATTTGGGCTTGTATATTACATCCTATTTATAAGGTTGATCATTTTGTGCCTAATTTTTTGTTTCGTCTTTACCCATTCTTAACTGGTTCAGGTTTCCACTTAAATGGTCTTGCTTTACTATGGTTCAATTAACCAAGCAACCAGCATCTGAGTTAACTACAGACTGAAAGAGTTATAGTATAGGGCCTGAACAGAAAGATAAGTAATGAAAAATAATTTGATATAAATAAAAAAATCAAGCTACTGATTAATTGATTTTTCTCAATGTTGAGGACCTTTGGCAATAAAGAGCACAAAGCAAAGCAAAGCAAAAAGATGAAGCAAAATAAAATCAAATATAACAAAAAAAAAAAAAAAGCACAAAGCAAAGACCGACTGCAAACTGTATAAAAATGCCAATTTCAGCAACATACTTAAAATTATTTGCAAGATGAACAACCCTTTTAAAAAAACTTCTTATTATATTAAATTTCAATAGTTTTTGATTCTCACTGAGAGGAGTTTTACCCTAAAATACTGTCACTACTATTATGCAATAACTGTAGATAAAGACTTTGCACTCACCAGTGTCCAGTTGCATGCTATTTTTTTCATCTCAGTCATCAATCCTCAGCAAGAACTGCAGTTCCCAAGGCACTGCTAAATCTATATTGGCAAATCTAGCATGGAGCTTACTGGAACAGTCTAACCTCACAAATCTCATATTTTGCATACTATGGGCCTTATTGACTAAAGCCTGAAATGTTGCATATAGCTATGAATTCACATTTGATCACCATTTCCCCATGTTTGCTTATTGAACAAACTCTGCGATGTAGCGAATATGCATCTAATTCGGGCAACTATGATAGTTGCAGAATTATGGAGCTCTTCACATTACTTTGCATGCAGGTACACAAGCACTTCGTATATTCAGCAAGTGGTGGAGTCAGTAGCAGTCACAAATTTGACAAAGTGTAGTGCTCCAAATTCACCTGTTTAGCTTTGTCACATCAGAGTGGCAAATTGAGAGGTTGATAGCAGTGCTCCGGTGTAGCATAAGGAGACTATTTCTTCAAAAGTGACAATGTCGACTGTGACTAAATATGTCTACAAATAAACTTGAACTAGGTACAAGGTGACATAGAAACAGATGTATTATTCACTTATATACTGTACAGTTAGTGAGATATATTGAGGATAATGTCACTGCACTTCACTGGGGGAATTCACATCAGTTTGAATGACTCCACATTCTGCTTATATTAGACTGCCACACTACGCATGTGATAGTGACCGTAGCAGTCCACTTGCTCGACAAATCTATCCACAGCTTCATAAATAAGGAGAAGTGAATGTGCGACTATTTTGCCAATGCAACTCGAATTGTTGCAAAGTGAATTCGACAGGTAATTTCATACTTTAGTCAATAAGGCCCTATGACCTCAGGCCTGCATTGTATCTAGATTTTCATTGTCTGCATTTTTAAAGCCAGAGTAACACCAAATATGAAAATGCCCCAGAAGCTCCACTACACTTTGAGTCATTTGTTGACAATGTTATATTTCATTCAATAACTGCAGGGCTATGTTATTCAGTAACTGCAGTGCTCCCGGTGGGGACACCAGTCACAACGTTGATTTTGTTGTGCTATAAGGGCATGGCCATTATTGTATATTACATACAGTTGATCTGAAAACACTGGGTGGATATACAGGTTATAGATGTCTTCATACAAGCTGATCTTGAAAGCTGATAAGAAAAGACAAAGCAAGACTTTATATTTAAAGAAATAAATTTTAAGGCTGGAACAACACCAGTGTTCTTGACAGCTGTACTTGTATTGCTGGTAAATGCACAGCTATCTGATCCCATGATGTTTAATTGGAATCACTGTTGTGCAGACACAATGTGCTGGTAAAGGTGCACAAGTCAGAAGCATTGGTGTGACTCTGGGGCTAAAATATTAGCCAAGGTTAAATGACATGTCACTTCAAGAAAAAACTTGTACTTTTTTTGCTGTATCTGGTCCTTTAATATACTTTGTTCTGAATAATTAGATGCAGTGCTTTGCCAATCATCATTTAGATAAGCACTGGCAACCAGTGTTTCAGCAGCCCATTTAGGATTTCAGATCACCCTGAAGCAATGCTATTTTCTTTATTAAAATTGCCTGTGTATTGGACTCTGTGCCAAATTGTATTCTGTAATGCTGCTACTCTTTGTGAATCTCTCTAGCTCCCAATAGTGCAATACAGTATTTGCATATTTCTGTCTCTGTACTAATCATGGTGCAAGAGAATATTAGATGGCGTTCTGGCAAACTGGGAGAGAGAAAACTGCCCTGCAGAGTTTGCTCATGTTAATGTTTTATCAGAGAAAAATTCCTTCAGAGTAGGCTGGCTATATTGAAGCATGTTTATATATATTTTGTCATTCTTCCAACTATACTGTTCTTTTACTTTTAAGAATAGAATCTTATTGGTGCTCTATATTGACACATAGAAATATACAAAATCATATGATAATATGCAATACAAGTCAAAGAAATATGAGCAGTATCAGCACTGAAAAGGGTAATCCTCACCAAGTTCATTAGATGCCACAAAACCATTAAATAATAGGTTAACTCCTTAATACTGACAGCTGATTTCAGTTTTTTTCTCCTGTCAGTCCACACTATTGCTACTAATACTGTTTGTAAAGCCATCCCTTTATCTTTCAATAACTTTTTTCTTTCTTTTTACATGTATGGTGATTCCACCTCATATCCCATCTCTGTTCTTGCCATTGCCAGCTTTCTGTGTGTATATTTCAAGAAGCCAGCCTTGACTATGAGAATGCACAGGCACAGACAGAGGTATGGGGGACTATAGGTAGTAAAGCAGGTCCCCTTTTCAATATGTAGATTTATCTGTGGACCAATATCCTGCACCTCATGGGAACCTAGCAACACTCCTACAGGAAACAGCTACGCAAAAGCCATTTTGTCTTCCAAATTTATTCCTCTCTTTTACTACCCCTGAGCTAGCGAACAGCACTTTTTAGAAATGTTATTAATGGTGTTAATGTAATAAAAAAAATAAATAAATGTAAGCTATTGGAAAAATAGGTCAGTTTTTATATTTCCATTTCGTTCTTGTACCAAATGCTACACTTTATCTTTCTACTTGTTCCTTTTCTCGCCTCCAGCTCTTTTCATTCTTTTTCCTCCCACACTCTGCTGCCTGTTACTCTTTCCCTCTACCTCCCCTCTGTCTTATCTTGTTCTCCCTCTCCCTTCCTCCCACTCTCTTCTACTTCCTTCATCTCTCTCTCTCTCTCTCTCTCTCTCTTCCCCCTCGTTCCCAAATCTCGCTCCGTCGTTACCTTACCTCTGCCTAGCCTGCCTCACATTTCTAAATAAAAAGGTTAAACTGGACCCCTCTGCTTTTCTAAAGAATAATAAAAAGGGCCATAATTAAAAAGCACTGTAATTATATTTAATCAAACCTTTTGATATCTGGGGATGAACTGTGCCAAAATGTAAAATGGCTTCATGAGCTGTTCATTAGGACTGGCTGTCAGACGCTAGCTGGGAGGATCGTGACATGAATACAGAGTATTCTCACCATTATTATTTTATCTTACTTATTTTCATAACTGATCACCATAAAAAGAGACTCTCATGAAAAACGAAGAGATACAAGCTGCCCCTGCAGTTAGCATATGGCACGTCACTTTCTGACAAAGGCATGGCTTTTAACCCTTTAAGATCAACCAATCCTTGTGCATTTCTGAGTCGTTTCAGTGGTTGTTGGTCAGACTCTGGATTCCAAAACTGTGTATCTCTCTGTGATACAAGTGAAACTTACAACATGCTCTGCGGACACATGCATTGTAAGACTACGATAAATCTAAAGCCTTCTTTGGAAATCCTTATTGACCCATACTAGCTCGCTGGAAAGAGTCAAGCAGCACAATAAGACACAGTATTAGTACCAGATACGCATTACACCATAAAGCTTAGCACCCACACTAAAACAAATAGCAGAGCAAAATGTATAATGAATGCAGCAGTGCAATGAGATACATATGAAATATATGCATAACTGAAAAATGCATCATATTCCTCCTATCCTTCCTAAACCCCCAGTTGTTGTATCAAATAGGCCAAGATATAGTTAGCACATACACTTCTGCTTATTTTTTCACAGAATTATGGGGATCCCTACAGCAATCCAAAGGCCCCGAGAGGCCCACTACCAGTCCACGGGACCCTCGACACTGGGCCGCCTGATGGTGATGCACACACAAAAAGTGTCACCGTCATGTGGCCGTCGGCGCAATGGCCCCACCCACCCTCTCACCGGTCCATCAAACCTTTTCTGGGAGCTAGCTGCAATCACTATATTTCTCATACACTTGTCCACAATATATATATATATATATATATATATATATATATATATATATATTTGTAGAGGATAACTCAAATGGGATTGCACAATGAAGGCTATGACATATAGCAAACATCAAGCTTCTTGCAAGTTCAGTATTTATTTCAGCAGTGAACTGAATTCTTGGACACCAAACAATACAGCCAAAACAGTGGGTAACTCTGCACTTTATGCAGTTCTGGTAAGAAAACAGAGAATACTTTCCCCCAGGGCCGGGCCAAGGTTTTCTTGCGTCCTAGGTGGAGTAACGAAAATGCGCCCACCCCCCCCTTCCCCCTTGGTGACCAACACTCCCCCACCTGCATAAACCCCATAGACGTGCGCAGGCCATTTTATTTGGGTGTGCCCCCAAAGAAGAAATTCTTAAAGGTAAAATTTTTCCCTTTCCCCCTCCTTGCTATCCCTATCCCTGCTGCTTTCCTTCCCCTGCTGCCTCTCTCCCTGTTGCTTTCCTTCCCCTGCTGCCTCTCTCCCTATTGCTTTCCTTCCCCTGCTGCTCTCCTCCCTGCTGCTTTCCTTCCCCTGCTGCCTCTCTCCCTATTGCTTTCCTTCCCCTGCTGCCCTCCTCCCTGCTGCTTTCCTGTCCCCTGCTGCTCCCCTCCCT
>JAKJJM010056644.1:0-11820 GCA_021901965.1 Pipa carvalhoi | reverse complement strand
ACCAATAACAGCCAGACAGCGTCCTTTTCTCCTATTGAGAAAGGGGAGGAGGTGTTGGGGAGGACAAAATGTCAGCTCTCTTAGAACTGCACAAATCAAGCTGACAACAAGAATTATCTCGTCCCTAAACATCTTTTTTAACTATTTGTGGTAGCAATTGGCTTAGTATAAAGGAGTTTTATATGTATGTGGGCAGTTATATTGGCACTATAGTTCTTCTTTAACAGTGTGGTAAAATTGCACAATTTTCACCCAGTTGCATATTATATTGACAGAGCCAGCAATATTTATTGTACTCCCCTGCATGCCTTTCTTGTATTTCTATTCATTGTTTGACTCACAAATGTTTACTTGTTACAGGTTTGGAAAAGAGTTTGATAGGCATGTGTGTTGGGTAAGTATGGTGGCATTTCTGTTTCTACTAATGTTACATGAGCATCTTGTCAATGTGACAACATAACACCTCAGAGCATCCCTTTTCACTGACAGTAAACTGTGGCAATTTAAGCAGAAAACTATTTGCAGACATTCTTTGAGTGGTATGGCAAATGCTCCAGTATGTAATCAGCCTCAGAGAACCCCCAGTGACTTACCTGATGTACTACTGGCAACCGTTTTTTTAACAGGTTCACGGTAAAATGCATGATGAGAGAAGCGACGCTGTCAGCTACACACCTAAGTCATTGGGTGCTGTCTGAGGTTGTTTGCAGACTGTTTTAAGCAGTTTAGTACATGGCAAAAGTCTTATATGGAAAATAAATAGTGCAACTTTATCCTAGTAACACCAAAAAAATCCCACTTAGATTAGCATGGCAGTTATTCAAATGCAGTGTCTGCAAAACTGTTATCTTTAAAGCTAAATTCTTACATTTTATTGCTTTCTGTCTGGTCTTCTCTTTACTGATAACAGCCATGTTGTTAAACAGACCTCACCCAGTCTCGTTGTTTTCTATGGTGCTTTAGTAAATTTTCAGAAAGTGCACCCAAAAGTCTAGTTTTTAAAGATAAACATATTTGGAAGCACAAATTAAAAATATATAGAAACTATAAATGCATTTGAGTCATTTTCATTTTTTGAGGTTACTGTCCTTTTAAGTTCTATTTCACAAATCACATGGTCCAGCTGTGCCCTGCAAGCACATACATTGTTCCCTGTGTAAGTGGCACTCGTATTCACATTGTTAAATCTTACACCCACTGTCCCACCAATCTTAGAGTAGCTGGTGTATTGCTACTATTTGGTACAAAGTGTAGTGCTTGGTGTATTTTTACTATTTGGTACAAAGATCACATCCTCATTCATCCTTATGGCTTTGCAAGGAATCAGGAGACACTCACATATTTATTTAGTCATATGCGATTAGACATAATTTATTTTACAATAGCATCCTGCTAATTTCATGAAAAGCTCAGTACAATCACCATCGTTTGGGCACTCCCAGTAGAGATAATAATGCAGCCTGAAAGATATCTAAAATGAATTTTTAGTTTGCTGTAGGTGGTATTCTAACAAAATCTGTGATTGGCCATGATTTATTTTATTTTTTTTGCCTTTTTTTATATCTTCAGCTTTTTCTGGCTGCAGAAAATAAATTATTCTTCAGCTTTATTTAAAATGTATCATGCTTTTTTATAACCTGCTCAAAAAGAGGACTATTTATATGTAAACCGGTGGTGCCCAAAGCAAAAAATTCAATAATTCAAAACCATAAAAATCCAAAGACCAATGGCAAATTATCTTGCAATAGTGATATCAAAGACATCGTGCTTAAGCTAAATAACCCCAGTGTTTCCCTGCAGCCAACTCAGTTCTTCATTTTATAATGAATTGAGGGACTACAGCACTGCCACTCCAGGGGGCTTAGAACCACCTCTGCTGTGTCTATGGCACAGCCTCTAATGACACATGTATAAATGAGCCTGTTGCTATAGCTTACACTGCAGCACTGGATCAGAAGTCAGAGGATGCAGTCTTAAAGAAGAACTAAACCACCCAAAACAAAAAAGCTATATTAAATAAGTACCTTATAGTAAGCTCCAACGATGCAGTCCCAGCTTCATCTGTGCTGTATTTTCTCTGCACAGAGGCAGTCTTCACAGCGCTTAGGCTGTCACAGGAGCCAACGCGAAGCCCCGCCCTTATGCAAATGAGCAGTTACATCATCACGCTCATTGTGCTACAGTGAGAGAATAGCACTCATTGGGGGAGCAATGAGCGTGATGATGTAACCGCTCTTATGCACCGCCGATTATACTTTGTGGGAGGAGCTTCACGCTGGCAGCTGCACCCTCCTAAGCGTTGTGAAGTCTGCCTCCATGCAGTGAAGATACAGCACAGATGAAGCTGGGACTGCATCGTTGGAGCTTACTACAAGGTACTTATTTAATATAGCCTTTTTTTTTTTTTGGAGCTTTAATTCTCTTTTAAGCCCCTGCTTTTTGTAATGCTAAAGTTTGTCATGTCTGTGTGAAATGAAGAACTCCAGCTGCTAAACAGTAAGTCCCTTAGCTTACCAAAAGGGCTTATTTAATTAAGAGTATGCTGACTGGGCTTTAGCATGCTAGACAGCCTGTGACTTTATCTTCTCTTTAATATGCACAACCTTAACTAGTATAAACAAAGAATGGTCTTACTGATGCTATCTCTCCAACTTCTAGGGGTTCAGTGCATGGAAATTAAGTCTGTTTGATGCAGTTGTGTATAAATATATGATAAATGACAGTACAACAAAAATTCCATATACAATTTTAGACAATTTGAGTCAGCATTTAGTTAAATTCATTATCTAACTTTCAATTTGAAACAATGGCAGTGGTTATTTTAACTCCACAGGGGTGAATGGGGATGCAAGTATTATACTAACTGAGCAAGCAGTTGGACCTACTCAAAGGGCAAAATTTACAAAATTCGAAAAGGTCGTTTTCAACCTTCTCGATTTTTTTTTTCAAAGTAAAAACGTCTGTTTAATTGAAAGATTTCAATCAATTTTTTTCCGATCGAAACATTTCAATCGAATTGTTTCAATCTTTTTTCCAATGGAAAAGTAGCCAAAGCACGTATGTAAAGTATGGCTACTTTTCCATTAAAAAAGAAGTATTGAAACAATTCAATCAAAATGTTTTGATCGGAAAAAATCGATCAAAATAAATAACTTGAAATGTTTCGATCTTATGGCTGTTTTTACATTGAAAAAAAAACCGAGAAAGTTGTACACAACCTTTTGAATTTCTGTAAATTTCGCCTATACAGTCCTGCTAACTTGCAGGAATAATACTAGTTTGAAAGGGGCCTTGAGGAAGCTGCAATTTTGTATGTTTCTATATTTTTGCCTACTAGAGAGAAGCGAAAAGTGACTATTCCACCCCAGTTGGCCTATGGAAAGAAAGGATTCCCACCTTCTATACCAGGTAGATAACACATAACATTGCAAGAAGTGGGCTCAGACATTGTCATTGCTCAACATTTGTGAATGATAGAAAAAAACACTAATCCTAAAACACCATTAGTGGAATGTATTAACAGGAACAATCATTTACTGAGTAACCCATAACAACTAATCAGCAGCTACTATTCACTAGCATAGGGGAGCAAAAATAATGAAAGCCAACCTTTAATTCGTTACTCTGTGTTACTAGACCTCAGTAATTCATTGTCTCCATTGATACATTTCCCTGCATATGTTTTTCTGGCAATGAGAAAATATTATATAACATAAAAATGTTTCATCTGTTCATTTGCTCTATGAGAGCATTGAGCCAAAGTCTATGTTGCCCTGAGGCCTGGTACATATTTTGCAAAACAAAGAAAGTGCCAAAGAAAAAGTAAATTGTGAAATGATGAATTTGTGTCAGTATTGGCACTGTTCCTCTTGTACAAATGACAACAAAATGTTCTGTAAAAGGATATAATATTGAGCAGGTGCTGGCACTCCCAGACATTATTTGTTCAGAATGCACTGCTTTGTAAGGCTGGTGTCACAGTTCAGGAACATATGGAAATTGCTGACTCTTATATTTTATCAGGGTCCCTCCAAATATATTATATGGCACAGTGCTGGGTGAAAAAAGCACAAAATATTTTTACACCTGTCGCAGTCTTTAGTGTAAAAAATGCCAATATAGCAGCAATGTTAGACTGTGTAGAACAATTTATTTTAGGTTTACTATATGATTAAAAATACTTTGCTACTTTGAAGTGATCCAGATAACCAAATATCCAAAAAGCTGAAGGGAACAGAAAGGCAAATTGTTAAAAAAAAAAAAAAAAAAAAACACAAAAAAAGAAATCCTACCTTATGGAGCACTAGCACTGATTTTTATGTATAAATTATATATTATATTTTATCCTTAAGAAGCTATATATGTTTATTATATGTATTTATAGATCAGTGACCCAGCACATTGTTAGTTTTTATTACCCTTCTGTCTGTGTATGTAAGTCTTCCTCCTATTTAGATTGTAAGTTCTACCAGGCAGGGACCTCCATCCTCGTTTCAATCATGGCCTGGCACTTAAACTGATGTATCCTCATGATTTTATGCTTGTAATTTACTTCACTTGTATTTTGTAATGCACTTTTCCCATGTTTGTATTGTTGAATTGTACAGCGCTGTGTAAATTTATGACTCTTTATAAATAAAATTACACATACATATAATACTGGCAATAATTTCAACAACCTAAAAATTACTTTAAAAGTGAACATTCTCCTATATAGCTTGTGATCCTGATGATGTCAGTTGTGCTATCAGAGAGATGTTACTTCATTGTGATTACTGGACATGTGCTGATTCTTTGTGGATCACCTGAATAGAATTATACATTTGTGTAATCAAGCCTGTGTAACATTGGCCTCCCACAGTCTATTCCTGATCTTGCCACATGAGACCAAAACTAAATTGCAAGAAATTATGATATGGGAAGTGAATTATGCCAAGATGCACACAACTATATTTGTGTTTGTCCTGTTTTGTTGTAGCCTGTCATTGCTAAGTTGTGTGGTAACATTTATGTCTATGCCTTCCAGGTGATGCTGTGCTGCAATTTGAGACAGAGGTGATGGCACTCTTCAAGCCTACTCCCTGGCAGACCCTTATAAATGATGTTTTTCCCCTGCTGTGCATTGGCTTAGTACCAACCCTATTGGGGCTTATTGGCTTTCACTTGTATTCCAAATCAAAATCTCCTGCCATGTCCAAGAAGAAGCAGAAGGAGGAGAGACGAAACAAAGCCAAAAAAAAATAATAAAATACATTTATTTTCTCAGATGAGTGATTTTTTTTTTATTAACTCAATTCTCCTGTATCATATACCATTCGTCTGTCTACAAATGATAAGCAAGTGCTGGGGTTCACCAGGAAATGATATCAGGAGCCCACTAAGCAAAAAGATTTTTTTTCTCTTCAATCCGTGATTCAGATCGGATTTATTTGCATCTTAACTTCTGTTTTTTTTTACCTTCTTTACACTATCGACAGAAATATACCATGACAGAGCAATTTGAAATTCCAGGAGGGCCTACTGACATCTGGGCCAGACGACTGTTTTCTCTGTGTCCTAGTGGGCTAGTCTGACACTGAACATGTGGAAATGGATATTCTCAAAATAAATCTAGGTGTGTCCCCTGCAGCTCAAAGACTGTATAAAGGAATAAACTGTCACTAATATAAGCCTGGTATACCTAGATTTGTGGCTCAAGGCATATGTTTGAATATTAGAGCACTTGTGTCTCTTTAAGTGTTGTTTTCATAATGGGAAGCAAGGTGAACCTTTGGGGTAAAACTCCTTTCTCTACTGAAGTAGATAACTAGGAAAAAATGCCATGAGGCATGGCAGTGCACTTTACATTTTCACAGTAGAGACGAGAGCTGTGGTAGCGCAAAGGAAAATAAAACAAAAGAATAGGGGTAAATCCCCTAGTGCATTACCTCAAAAATATAGCAAAATAGAAATGTGCCAAAAATGCTTATTCATAAAGAAAAGTGAACAAGTGATAAAGTGATCAGACAGGTATAAAAATCACAATTCCCCTAATTGAGACTCTAATTTTCAAAAGTTGTTCCAAAAAATACTCCAGAAAGCATTGAGTGAAAAAACAATCACAATATATTAGGACAGGTGCATCGTGAAGACCACTGCCAGTAGAGAGCTGACTTTTAAAGACTATATATTTTGAGCCTTTTATGCTACTTAGCTTGTGAGTACCTCTTGATTATTAAAAATCAATTCTTTCATACTTTATTGTACCATGAGTGATTTCTTGTTTTGTGTCCCTCTGACAGATTGAATTCCATGTTATGTACCAAGCTGATAGAACTTTATTGTATCAAAGCCAGACTCATCTTTACATCTGGTGAGTCTTTTCCCCTGAGGGGGTATGCTGTGCTCTCCACTGGCAATGGTCTTCACGATGCACCTGTCCTAATATATTGTGGTTGTTTTTTCACTCAACACTTTCTGGAGTATTTTTTGGAACACCTTTTGAAAATTAGAGTCTCATTTAGGGGAATTGTGATTTTTATCCCCGTTTGATCACTTTATCACTTATTCACTTTTCTTTATGAATAAGCATTTTTGGCACATTTCTATTTTACTATATTTTTGAGGTAATGCACTAGGGGATTTCCCCCTGTTCTTTTGTTTTATTTTCCTTTGCGCTACCACAGCTCTCGTCTCTACTGTGACTTCGCATCTTTGGATTGAGGCATCAAGACAGTGTGCCTTTTTGGTGATTGAAGCGCACATCACACACCGGATTAACCTTGGACTGACGAGTCTGACTTTGTATGTTTTATTGAATTTTGGGCACTATGTAATTTTACCTACTATTTTGTTGGTACTTGTCATTTCACTTTACATTGTGCCTAAGAAGATTGTTTATCTTTGTAAGGGATGTGTTTAGGATGATAGTTGAGTAAGAGCTCCTGTGCCTGTGTGAGAGTGGGCCTGCATTGGTGAGAACATGTATGTCTGATGTTTAAATGAAAATGTGTCTACAATTTGTAAGAGACAGAATTTTAGTGTTTCTAAATTGGGATGGTAGCAATGAGAGGCTACTATCCCAATTCAGTTTTTAAATAATCTTTCAATTCTTTAGTATACACAAATTGTGTGCAGACATGGTCACGTGTTTTGTCTAGTGGGAAATTGTCCTAACTAATAAATATTTGCCATGTTGGCAGTCAGGATTGTAAATCTATCTGGTCTGCCAGTGTTCTGCATTGGAGTCTATTGTATGCTGTCATCAGCAGAACATATACCATTGCCCAACTAAGCTTTATACATCAGTAAATAACAGTGTGCGGTTTGCTTGTTGCTGTTATGTTCATAACATTGTTATAGAAGTTAACTATTTCTGCCTTTGCCTTTCTGTAGTGATAAATTCATTTGACGACACTGATGAAAACAGTAGTTTGTTTAGAGCACTGTAGTCTGCAACAAGCTATGGGGCAGCAACTTTTTGTTCTGAAGATAATCTGTACCTACTTTTTTTTTTAGAACTAAACTACTTAACAGTATACATTATTCTTTTACTAACAAAAATGTGTTGTGGTGTCCCTATAATACCATCCTGATGAAATTTCAGTATCATTGGTCATGGCATATGCAGGTCTGAGAAGACTGTGCAGGTGGAAAGGCACTACATTATAAGCCTTACACAAGGCTGTCAACAGGAGGTTACAGGTAGGTAATGATGCAGGGGGCCTGGAAGACAAGGGGACCAAGGCAGTCACCTTGAGAAGACATGATTCAAAATGTAATTCAAAAATAATCCAAATAAATTATTAACTGCAGAGTAAAGCTGTAAAACTCAAACCACCCCTATAGTCCTCTTTCATATTCCCCAGTCTCTATTTCTCCAAACTTGCAATAAACTATACTATGCTTGTCTAGAGACTAACCTTTGTTGCATTTGACTTCACTCAGCTCTTTATGCGTCTAGAGCTTGGGTTCACTTATTTCTTGTGTGAGAGATGTATTTATTTTCCCAGTCTATGTTGGCTGTAGCAATGCTTTGCTACTTATTCTTTTCTAAAAATTTTGCAAAAAAAAAAAAAGCACCACTGACAAGGGAAGACTAACCAAAGTTATTTTATGCAACTTTTCATAAAATTAAAGCATCTCTGCTGGATTTTATATTAGTATAAATTGTGCATATGTTGCATTCACAGACCCTTGTAAATTGGAATTGCTTTCCTGCAAGTAAATAAGGTTTATTGGGAAAGTTCATCAAATTTTGTATTAGAAGAGAAAAACACACACACACACATACACATAATAAGGTCTAGGAATTAGCTTCTCTTCAAATTAAAGGTGTGTTCACAAGTAAAAAAGACCTGAGCATTTGCTTATAATGTGTGGCTGACGATATGAGCAGCCTCAATCACATTATGGACGGGTCGGCGGACTCTGGTATCAGTGACAGGAACTGATGGTGCATGTTTCTGCTGCAGGTTGCTAAGGTTGTTGAGAATCAGTAATGGATTCTGTTGGGATAGGACCTCATCACTAACAGAAATGCCATCTAGGTACTGTTTTAGTAGATAACGTAGTTTTTGGTTGTCTTGGGTCAATACAAGTTTCTCACGGTCTAATGCCCAGCGCTCAAGAAGAACCTTATTGTAGCGTTTCCAAAACTGGTCCAGAGAAGTAAAATCCTGCATTAGCTGCAAAAAATAATTATAGTAAATTAATGACTGATAACATATTGGGGCACATTTACTAAAGTATAACAGGCTTTTCGACTAATAAATGCAGGAGAAGCAGCCTGTATTTAACAATATTGCTGTTTTCTCCTATTTACTAAACTCTTTGAAAAACATTTTATCGCCCAAAATAATTCTCCACCCTCAGGCTGGTGTAAACCCATTATTTCCTATGGAGATGGTCCTGTCATTTAGCCTAAGCCCAAAATATTTCCCCATCCAAAAGAGATGTCGATATTGATCTGTAATGGAAGGAAACCTCATAGAAAAAGCATTGCAAAGTTTCCTGTTAACGATTTTCTTGGATGGGGAAACATTTTCAATCAATCCTTTGTAAATAAGGGGAATCAAAAAGTACACAGAAACAAAAATTGACAGGGAAAAGGGGTGAAATCAAATCGATATGGTCTAATTGGTCTTAGTAAATATGCCCCATTATGTGAAAACAACCATATGTATGTTTAACCTGGCATTGGTCCCATGTGACTTATGGTTCTTAAGATATGCCCTGCAGACTACCTCACTTTCTTCATAGTAACTACCATAACTCTGGTGTCCTGGGCACTGAAAACTAATCTTTTTATAGGCTATAATCACAGTATCAAGCTTGATTTTGTTCCACAGTGCAGACTGCAACAATGTACCAATCTTAAAATGTTACAAAACTGTGTACTGAGTGAAGGATACTAAGGAAGGGTTAATAGCAAAATAGAATATGATGTAGATAATAGCAGTAAAAGCAAAATTAACAAGTAATAACAATCTTATTATAAATTGAACGTTTCATCATGAAACAAACAGATTTCCTGCCTGACCCATATTTCTTTCTTTCTTTGAAACATGATCTATAGCAGTACAATTCTACCAGATGTGTGGATGGAAAAATTGCTGACAACCTGTTATTTCAACTGTTTTGTAATATACTGATTCACAGTGGATCAACATGTATTTTTTAAGGAAGCTAAACAGCTAAAAATAGGATCTGTGTACACTGGAGAACTGAACCATTACATCCAACATACATTGTTGCACACTCACCAGCGCCAACTCTTCTGATGGTTTCTCCATGTTAACCCTTTCTGCTTCCTCCTTCTCTTCCTTACTAAGGGAAGATGGGTAGAAAGGCAGCACCTTCTCCTCCTCAGTCTCCAGCTTGCGGCACATCTCCGCCAGCCGAAGAATGGAGTCACCCTAGACACACAGATTTCAGGGGTTGGTGAGAAAGTTAACTTTCAAAAACCTTCAAGCAAACTTGAAATAGTAATACAAAAAAAAAAGTCTCATATGTCTTTCTGCCTACTATATATTTAGTCTAAATGATCAATATTACTGTAAGATTTCTAGAAAGTTGCATATGAATCACCTACGGTTCTACTGAGAACAATGAGTAAGGGGTTTGACAACTCAACAGCTAAAAAGTTCCTGTTACCAGTAAAGGAAAAAATGAGGGCAAAGCAATGAAAATCAGGAATTCATCTTCAAAAGGTAATATTTCATAAGATACAATGAAGGAATACCTACCATGCCAAACCAAGTGGAAAATGTTCTCTCTCTGGAGTAACTGGTCCTCTATAAAATTTTAAGCCTTCTTCCTTCCTAAGTCACTATAGTCACTTCTTCAAACCAGCACCGCAGCACTGCCAACTAAGCAATTTTAAAAGCAGCAGCCACTAACTATAGAATTTGTATACATTACCTTTCCTATTAGTCGCTGTAGTTCCTTTAGGGCAGCATTGCTTTGCATAGTAAGAGTGGCAAGTTGACTACGATCTGCAGCCCTTGTGTGGTTCATTTGAGATTTTAGTTTCTGAAACTGCTTGTGCACCACTTCCTTATCCTCTCGTAACCTCCGGTTCTGCTCTTCACTCTCTCGTGCATGGACTGCAATCCGGTTCCTCAGGGATGTTATTGAATCCTAATTTGGCAAAAAACATCATTATAACTGTTTGATTAGAAAATTCCACTGTTCCAGTTCTAGAACTTAGTCTCTTGTTCTTTAACCTACATGCGGTTTCATCATCTTAACTGGAAAATCAAGTAGAATGGCAGTCAAATCATGTACAAATATTACAGAAGTGTGGCATTAAAGGTATGACCTCTGAATAATTGGCAAAGACTTAAGTAATGGTTAGATCATAGTAAAAACAGGAATATAGTATGCTACAGTTGCCCAAAACTAGAATAAGCCTGAACTACATTTCCTGAGTAGTCAAGAAACAGTAGCATGACATCTCTTTGGTATTGTAAAATTGCACTAAAATCAGTAAAAGAGCTGCATTAAAATCTCAATGAAAGTACAAGTGTAGATACACACGTGTACTTTTAGTGCAACTACATAATGCTGCTACAGTTGAATAGCAACAAAACAGTGCCAATGTAAACAGTCCTATGAGATTTAATACACATTTATGACATTATATTTGTAGCTGCTTCTAAGCTGCAGTAAAATTGCAAATGTAAGCAAGCCCTAAAATTCAATCTGCTCTACTGTGCATATAATTGGACCTCTACACCAAACTGTGAGTACACATGTGCAGGTGAGAAATAAAACAATAGCTTGTAAGCATGCAAATAAATCTTCTTGTAGCATTTAGAAGTAACTTGCAAGATAAGACCATGTCACGAGCGGCGCTTACCTTGTCTGCGCCCGCTCGTGTAACGCCAGTGTCTGAGCTGGCTAGTGCTGTGGGAGCTTCTTCTCACAGAGCTTCCGGGTTGCTGGGCAATATGGACCCGCTGATGTCACGCATGACGTCAGCGGCGCCAGATTTAAAAGGGGCTGAGCACTGTGTAGCGGTGCTCTAGCGTTATGTCCATTCCTTTGGGTTTTTGTCCATTGCTGTTCTCACCTTGCGTTATTGTCTATTTCTTGAATGTTATGCTGCTGAATCCTCGTTTAACTACCTGTGCCTCCTTTGAGTGTTTTCAGCTTCAACCTCTGACTCAGCCATGACCTCTCGGACCTGGAGTGTAAGCTCTTCACCTCAGTGCTGTATTTCCTCAAGTCAGCTGTTCCTTGTCTCCGCTTGCTCCTGTGGTTGTCCTGGCTTTCTGCTCTTAAAGGCACAGTGCTCTCCCAAGATCCTACAGTTATAGTTCCACTGTTCTGAAGATT
>JAKJJM010056631.1:0-12313 GCA_021901965.1 Pipa carvalhoi | reverse complement strand
CACAAGGATTCTATAAAGATACACATACAAGCACAGGTTTCACAGGGGTTCTATAAGGATACAAATACAAGCACATGTGTTCCACAAGGATTCTATAAAGATACACATACAAGCACAGGTGTTTCACAGAGGTTTTTATAAGGATATGCATAAAAGCAAAAGTGTCACAGGGGTTGTAAAAGGCTATGCAAGGGTACTGAAAGGGTACGTGTTTTAGGGTGGTACAAACAAAGGTGGTTCTACAGGCAGGGTCAGAAATAGAACAAAGTCAAACAGGCCTGGAATCAGATACTAGAAAGTCAGACATGAGGATACTGAAACAAAAGGGGAAGAGCTCAGTAACAAGTAACTAAAAATAGAGGAAAAGGAGCAGGATAACCAGTTTACATAACTAGGAAGTACTGTAAATCTTAACACGGGAGGCTGCTGCCACAAAGACTAAACCTCTTTGTATATGTTACACTATTAAATAGCAATGCAAGGCACCCCTTTTTACTATACTCTTTGTTAAAAGACACAGATAAGAGTGTCACTACAATTATTTGTAAACCTAGATGGTTCTCAGTTATTATATAAAGCTAGATAGACAGACCATTGTTTGTCCTTAATTCTTCAGTGAGCAGCAAATATTTTTAATCTATGTCCTGTGTCTATGAGCAGATTTTCTATAATGTCACATAGATGACAACCATTTAACACTGTTGCAAACTAGGCACCCACAAATACTTTTGGAAGCCCTTTTCTGGATTCAGTCTGTACATTCACTGATATCCCAGGCAAGCTTACGTCATAGGGACAGCTCACTGTTTACTAAAGGGGTAGTCTGTGAATTGTAAGGTGTCGAATGGGATGCAAAGAAGAGCAGCCCTAGGGGTAGTGGACATTTGCAATTAAACTTTACAAAAATGCTATTTCACACAGGCGGGGACCAAAACAGTACTGAGGACTGTGAACTTCTTAGAAAGATATTTATTGAAATGTGTCACCCTTGGGATATCCTCTGGGAACCAGTGCCAGTTCTTTCAGTCAGAAAACATCTATTGTGGAAGAATCATGCATCAAACCTGATGTTAACTGTTTAAGAATCAGAGTAATACAGTGCATTGCTATTTGTTTGCTTCTTGTATTTTCTAAATAAACTTCCCCCTGATTATAATACTCTTCACCAAGCCTTTTTCTATTACAAAATTTGGTTTCTGTGTTATGATGAACCTGAAACTCTCCAAGTTGGTTAACTCTAAGTTTATACATAATTCTCTATGAAACACCCAATGCACAAATAAATCTCTGTACTTAACCAACTACATTCAGGTACATGTGTGTCCACTTATGGTTGGATCCCATGGCATGCAGAAATGAGAATTATGGAGCCAGTGATTCTCTTTACAATGAATAGATATTAGTACATATATTATTTAACTCTTGACAAACTCTTATAAGTATAGCTGGACATTCATTATTATCTCACCCTCATCTGTGTATAATATACATTTATGATGTATTCAATCTCCTTTCTCCCCATAGCTTGGAGCACAAACCCTCCAACTGGCATGGTTACAGGCTACTTTGAAGCATCCAGAGGAATGGACAAGCAAATGCTGATCCCTGGAGTGCTCTTACAGGAATTCCATTTAAAGGGCTCATCCCAGCACATCTAAGCCTGAACAGTCCAGGTAGGACTGGAGAATTCCCAAAACAGGAAGGGATACATTCTCTTAGATAATGATGTGGGCAAATGAAATAAGCTCAAATTCATTGTTCAGTGCAGTTCTTGGGTAAGACATTGCTCTTCAGCTTCCCACTATTAGTTGAAGTCCCTCGAGAAAAACCAAGACAGTCACACGGCACTAAAAATGGAAGGTCACATGGTATCACTTGGGACAGTATCTCTTTACCATGATTAAACTCCGAAACGGCAATCAGCCTTTATTTGCTGCTTGTTGTGGAGACATAATGAGTTTTTAACTGATCTAGTTAAGAAATAATACTTTGCAGTTACCAATTTCCAACATAATTTCCATAAAGTACTCCAATTCATCCAAGAAATAACTTAAATTGGAAAAGCAATAATAAATAAAACTGCTAGAGACAAATAAAACAAATCATTGTATTGACATATTTTTGGCCATTAAATGAAGGGACTGTTAATAAGCGATTGGTTCTGTTTTTTTTCAAGATTTTCAGTAGAAAGGAATTCCATTGCCCAGTTTGTGCACAGGTGCACTAGTAAAAGTTAAATGAACATCCAATGGAATCAGCTGGAAAGGTTGTTTTACATGTAAACCTCACTCTGGCTATAGGGCTCTTGAACATGTGGTACTTGTTAAGACTAGATCTTGTTAAAATGCAGCATACAGATATTAAAGACCATAGAGGCAAATTCATCCAAGGTTGCTAAATAAAATGTGACGTTTTTAGTATCAACTCAGCTGATTTTACCAACAACATTTTCTATTTTTCATTAATGCCCCCTCCTATTTTGCTATTTTGCAGTTGAAAATGAACAAAAATATAAATTTTTTTGCTGCAATTTTGCCATATTCGGGGGTAAAATTTTCAACCCACTTCTCTGTTTGATTAATATTTTATTATGGGTTGTATTTAGCAATCTTTACTAATAAAACTGCAATTCATTTGACATTTACTATTGCTTTATGGACTTTGTACAGGATAATACTGATATCCATATAAATATGAAAAACTAGAGCACTCCATCAAAGCTTTAGCTCTTTTGTATTTATACATTAAAATAATTCCATTTTCCTGTGGCTTTAAGAGAACTGTTTAATTTGTGAGCCACTCCCTCTATAGTAACTAGGAGGATGTTGAACAATGTGGGCCTGAGATACACCTATGCTTACTATTTTCCACCATTTCCTTGTGTCTACCTTCTCTATTCACTGTAACCTTCACCTCATGAATATGGAAATGAGCGTTGGCCCATTCATGTTGCATCTAAGTATTTTTGTCTGTGTTAGTATATCAGGTTCTTTCAGGGCTACCATCTGAAATGATCTAGTCATTGAGGAAATTTGTACACACTCTAGCTACACAGCAAACTACCCAGTTATGTCAATTGCACAGTAGGATTGCCAAATTGACAGAGCTCCATAAGAAAGCAGTTCCTCTCTATCTGTGACCCTAGTTTCTTTGTAACTGAGCCCCCCTCGAGTAGAGTCCCTCCAATTAATTGCAACATCTGTAGTTCACATTTATGCAATATGGATTCTATTGCTTTTAAGTCTGCAGAATCTATGAGCACATAAAGCTCTACATCCCTGGTGACAAAATTATGACACAGTCTGACCCCACCCTTCATTTATTGCCCAGCCTCTCCTCTTGTGCCAAAATATGAACTACCATATCAAAATTAGGAGAGTTTAAAGTCTACCTTACCAGGGCTAAGCAATATGGCAGCTCACGTATATTGAACTCACATATTTAGACAAGAGATGCTCTTAGCACAGAGAAGGGCATATAAGGAAATATACAGAAGTTTACATCTACTATCAGAGAAAGCACACTCACACACACTCACTCACACACACACATTCACTCACACACACACTCACTCACACACACTCACTCACACACACACACTCACTCACACACGCATATTTATACCAAATCAGATCTCACACAGAAGCTTTTAGGGTTCAAGTTTGTACATTTGTTTTTACCCCTTCTGTTCCATACTTATTAACGAAGAGGTGATAAAAAGCAGAAATGAGGCCCTTCTGAAAAGAGTCATTTGAGCATAGCTTTTCAAAATATTTTAACAAGGGGAGGGTTAATGACTTTGAAAGAAATTGCACAAAGTGCTTAATTTGAAGAAAAAACAAACACAGAGATGGGCAAATTACTGTACACCTGGAGAAAAGGAAAGGTTAGGGAGTTTGTTGTGTGAATATGCTTGCCTTTGACCATGAATAGTTTGTGAAATAGAACATGTTTCGAAAGGGATATATTTCTGTTTACATGGAGATTAACATATTGTAGAAGTGACATTAATAATTAGCTCTTGTCAAGGAGAGAACTGAACAGCCTAAAATAATATAAATCTAATAAACAGAGATATATAGGTTTTCTCCTTTGGGATTCTTATTCCATCTGGAGTTTAAATGAGATTTAAAGAGTATATCACAGAGAAACTGCCAGCAATCCCCAAATCTGTTGAACCTAATATATGATTAAATATATGATAAGACAATATCTAGTAAAGGGAGAGGACAGGTTGTAAACGTAGGGGATGAACAAGCTGCACTTGTAATATATACTTATCCATGTATCTTATTGTTACATACCTGGTTCACGATCTGGCGGCGCCTTCCTCTTCTCTGGCCTCCCACACGGTAACTGGGCTGCGGCACTCTGTGCGCGGGAGGTTGGCAGCTCCCTTTGATGGATGGGTGTCATTGCTAGGCAACAACATCCAACGAAACGCTCCTCCCCCGGCGTTGGGCGGCAGATTTAAGAGGCAGCATTTTCAGGCATCCGTTGCCTGAATATCATCTCCCGTTTAGGCTCCCTTTCCTGTGGTTCGCTGGTTCCTTTTTGCTTTCGTTCCTCTTCCTGTTTCTCTGCCCATCACCCTTTGTATTTCTGTCTAATTTTCTCAATTTGTTATTAAAGTGACAGTACCTAATTGAAGTGGCGGCACCATTTTCTCTGCCTGAGTCCAGCTATCACTTCGGGGGGTGTGCTCGAGGGCTGCGACCTTGGGATCTCTGCTGCAAAGCCCAGACAAGTGACCCCTTAGACTCCGCGCCTCTCAGTACTCCTAAGTCATTTCCCCACAGTGATATAGAGGATCCACATTGAATCCATGACACCTATGTTCATATACAGCAGCACACAGTTTTTCATGGATTAGCAAGTAGGACTCGTATTTCCCTTTTAACATTGATTTCTCTTTTTTTCAGTAATCCCTAAACTGTGTGATTCCTATCCCTCTACCTGATTTTAGGACATCAAATGATTCAGCACATTGCAAACTATCACTTAACATTGCTTACCAGCAGGAAGGTGGGAGATGAGGCTGGCTGGCACTTCCCATCATTACACAATGTTCCCCCACTCCCTTCAATTCTCTTACCCCTCCTCTCCCAGATACTGAAAGCCATTTAGCTGTTCTCTTTTACCACCTCCCTCTTTATCCTTCTCTTCCCAGAGCACCCTCTTAACTGACCCCCTTTCTTTCCCCTCCCCCAACCAATTATGAAAAACTTCTCATGCAGCATACTACTCGTCTCAGTCTATTGTTGGTGTTTTATATTCTTTCAATATATTGCCTTATCTACTGCATACTCTTAAAAAATGTTTATGGACCTGTGCTCTGGTACCTGAGCACACTGAAATTAACTCTGTAGCTGTATAACGTCTCTATGTAATTTTCAACTTTATCATACCCACTCCCAAAAATTGGGTGCTTTACCTAAGTGATTTAAAGGGACAGTTAACTCTCTCATGTTTACTATATATTATATCTTAGATATTCCTGTAAAAATTACAACACTGCAAAATTATTTGTGATAGATAGATATACAGATAGGTAGATAGATAATTGTATTGTTGAATTTTACAGCGCTATGTAACCTAGTGGCACTTTAACAACAAAAATATACATATATACTTACATACATACAGAGAGATAGACTAGCTTTACGCGACTATTTGGTCTTTAGTCAATAAGGTCCTATATGTCCCATGATACAATGTAAGGTGACATCAATTATGTTAATTCTGGACTTTCTACTGTACCAAAGAATATTCTGTGCTGCTATGTTTTAATCTTTGAAAATATGCACGCATGAAATGCTCATCAATTGCATAAAGCATTGAGGGTTTGTCAATCACATGAGGGCAGCAGAGTCACTAATTTGCAAGTTCTTTGTACTTTTATCATCACATCATTAAACTTCTACAATATCTAGTTGTACCTCTTCAGTAATGATTTGTGTAGAAAGATTAGATGATGCTCAGTAAAGTATCTACTTACCAGAGAAGTGAAAAGTTATAGGAAGTGATTTTGTGTAAGAAAGAAACACCTAAATAGTTTAAAGTGAGACTGGAAAGCTTTAAAATGACAAATGTGGTGATGGTCCCTTTGAGCCATAAGCTGGACTTTCTGATGTCAGAAGTAGCCATTTATAAAGGTATAAATTACAGGAGGTTACATTTAAATGTTATTATTATTGTTAAGTTCTAAACTTCTAGAGCATATAAGGTTAAATAGCATGTTTCTATATTTTACGACGGGAGGATTTGCTTGATTTTGTGATTGCTTATATAGAATTTTGATATTTAATATTACTAAGCATTTTAATAAGAAGTTCAATAGCCTGTATAATGGCATTCTGCCTTCAGCATCACAGATGGTTGTAGTCAAGAGCAGAGATGAATTATGGAGAGGACCAATTGCAGAGGGAACAACCATCGGGGCAAGTTTTAGGGGGTATTAACTTGGAAATGGTCCAAGGTCCCCATACCTAGATGGGTTCTGTTACAAACAGATCCATTCTGTTCACTCTCACTGCCTGACACCAGTCTGACACACATACTAGCATACGGGGCCTCAATTTCTGTTTGGCCCAGGGCTCTAAAACCAGCCATGCCAAGCACTGGCAGAAGCAGTTGTTCAAAGCATATTTTTAGTTATGCATTTAGAGGAGGTTTGGACTCTAATCTGCATCTTAATCCATCTCTGGCCAAGACTCTCCTTGTTGACTGTTTTACAGTAATGTTATATATTCCGCTTCCTTGCTGTGTGCTTTCCATCTTACTGAATACATTAATAAATAAAAGATGTGTGACAAGACTTGATACTGTGCTAATAATATGTCTTTTATATATTTTATACATCTTTGTATCTCTATGTAACATTTTCCAGCAGAATGGAGTTACAGTTTAATGCTTTATTTTGTTTCAGGAGGTGTATAATTACAAGCTTTTAAAGGGAAATGCTCAAGAGAATAGATCAACTTAATGTAACTAGACAGCACAGTTTGGTGGTATATATAAAGCATTCAGTATCCCTCCAGTAATAAAAGGGCAATATTTTAGAAGGACAAAATGAGTCCTAGCTATAAGCGGTGTAGACTTATTAACTACCTGTAACAATTTACTTTCATTTCAATTGCAGATAAGTCCTTTTTCAAGATGGCATTTGGTTGCATAATTATTTAAGCCTTTTTAGTAAAATGTCACCAGCATAATACATACAGCACAGCGTAAAAGCTTAAGCCCTTAATTTACCGTCTTCTAGGTGGTAAAGTCAAATCTACACACACACACATATGTGTGTATGTGTGTGTGTATAGGTATATATGCTGGTACAACTTGGCAAATTATCAATTTAAGTATTGACAAATGTCGATTGCCCTTGAGTTTGTTGAGAATGAATACAAAGTAATGAATAAATATGTAATTTCTCAAACTGTGTGATAATTCATCACATCACAGAAAACAACCTGTAATAAAAGTTGGAGGCTGACAAAACACCTATTTGTGGCAAGTTCATGGGACAAGTCACATTTGAATATCCCTCTTGCTTTCCAGATACAGAAGGGGCTCTTTGTTGTTAGGTCTGTAAAACTCTCTACTCTAGTCTTCCATAGAAATTGATTCTAGAAAACTCACAGGAGTGCTTAGAACAGATACGTAAAATAGCATAACCTTAAGGGTTATTTAAATGAACAAAAATATTTAGTCGATTCAGTCTGATTGTCAATGAAGTCTGAAGGTTTTTTCCCAACTTTAAGCAAATTTGGCCAAAGCATTAAATCAGTTTTTTACCTTATTCTGAACCAACATGAGAAAACTAATGGTTATTTTACCTATCTATTGTAATTATTTTCTTTAAGGGGTGGAACTTGAGAATCTTGTGTCTTTTTTCATTCTTGCTAACTCTGAACTATGCCTACGCTAATAGCTGTCATGGGATTCTGGGATTTGTAGTCTAGTAAAAGCTTGGGCACCTCCAGGGAAGCAATAGATTTTTCCATTTCTGGAATACAAAACCTTCTTGTTTTTATGTCTCTTCAGCTTGTAGTGTGAAGCCATTTGTTTCAGCCAATGTTCTCTCATTGCTACAAGAAAATCCATGACAACGCAATGGCTGACAAAACACTGTATAAATGATTTCAATAAAAAAAAAGGTAATTAAAATTGTAAATTCAGAGTAAAGTTTTTTCTTATATTTTTACACAGCACATACACTGTGTTGCCGACAAAATACAGTGTTACAGTTTAGGCAAGTTAAACGGACATTAGTGATTAATGTTGGACTATGCATAAGGTACAAGTTTACCTCCAAGTAAGATCAATTGAGTCAATATGGCAACTCCAGTGCAAACAATTGGAAATATGGCAACTCCAGTGCATTCAATTGGAAATATGGCAACTCCAGTGCATGCTATTGGCAATATGACAACTCCAGTGCATGCAATTAGCAGTATGGCAACTCCAGTGCATGCTATGGGCAATATGGCAACTGCTGTAAATGTTATTTTATAAATATGCAGGTATATTTCACAAACCATTTATAGGAAAATAAAGTGAATGCAACCCTTATTTGATAAAGGTTTCAGTTAGGAACTAAAATGCTGCAATAAATACCACTTGTATGTGGGGAGTAGTGCAACTATGAGGGTATGGCCCTGGAGCAACATCTGTACTGAGCCCCCTTCCACAACACTGCAGCTCAGTTACTGAGATACCAATGTGGTTGTGTGGGACCTTCTGAGTCATGCTGTAATTCAGACTAACCTATGCACCATGGAATTGTGCCTGTAGGAGCATAGTTCTCTCACACAACTTGCAGAGGCCCAAGTCTTTGATATTTGGTATTGTATTTATATAGCGCTGTAGCAGTGCTTTACAGAGATTCATCATTTACTTCATTCCCTGCCCCATAGAGTTTACAATCTAGTTTCAGTCACACAGACACAAATGTTTGTTTTTTTTTTGGATTGTGGGAGGAAATCAGAGTGTCTGGAGGAAACCCATACAAGGGTGGGGAGAACATCCAAACTCCATGCAGATGAAGTCCAGGGTGGAATTGAACCCAGAATCTCAGCGCTGCAAGGCTGCAGTGTTGACCACTGAGCCATCGCACTGCCCAGCCAAGTCTTCTCCTGTAACCCATCAGTTATACAGTCTTGCTGTATTGCTGTATTGCATGATTGGCTCTTTATTTAGTGCCTGATTTCCTTTTTATTATTGTTAATAAATTTGGTCACAAGATTATATTATATTATTATAACAAAATTCCATCTAGAAACACAGTGAACATATAACTTTAGTTTTGTTCAGTTGTGACCTACGTCACACTAGGAAGTAGGAGGAAAGGTATGCTGGGATTATGAGAAACATGCTAGGGCATGTGTACCTTACACTGATTAATCTATTTTGTACTTTCAAAAAACACACTGCTGGATGTCAGTAACAACTGGAGCTGGGATTCAGTAATCAAGAGACCTGAAAACACATATTAAGAGACATAAACAGTAATACTCTTTGTTCTTTTTTTTTTCCGTAACTTATTTACTTATTTAGATGATACCAAGGATAAAACATACAAAATATTAAATTAGTACAAAGCATTACAGGTAAATATCTAGAACATACCCAACTTTTCAGCATATTAAGATAAGAGAAAGAAGAAGAGTTATGGGGAAATATATGTAAAACCTGAAAAGTTTTCAACTTGGTAAAGCTGGTGAAATAGCCGTAATAAATGATCATTTTCAGCTATTTATAAAGTGGCTCCATTAAATTCTTTCGCCTATCATTTTTCCAAAGTGGGATGTGTTTTTGCATAAAAAAAATAAAACATTGATATTGATCTACAATGGAAAGAGAACCACACTGAAAACAGAGCAAAGCGTGCCTATTTCAAAGGATTGATATTTGTAAACATCGATCTTAAATGATATAGATGATTTTGTATCTGTGCTTTATAAATTAGCAGAATTGAAAAGTTGAAAAGTCCACCAAATTCAAAACTAGCATTGAAAAGTGATTAAAAATGGCAAAACAAATCAAAATTCTCCCCCATAGGGCGTAAATAGAAGAGTTTCAAACTAAAACCTAAATTATTTCTCTGAATAAAGTTCCTAAACTGACCAAATTGTAAGTTTTTTTTGAGGATTTGATTGGCGGATGAGGCAATCAATCAGGTGCCCAAACTTTTAAAATTGAGGGATACTGTTAAATGTGCTAAGTAATTAAAAATAACAAGTAAAATGCTACTTGATGCATTTTGACCGTTAGAAAATACACAACATATAATCTGAAAAGCTGACAGCATGTTTAATCTGATTCCATGAGGGAATAATTTGGTAGGCTGAAGAAGCATAGCAAGAACACACTACAATAATTAAAAAAATATATAAATATTTCCATCCAATACAGCTTAGTCAAATTTTCCTGTGTAGTGACATTTCCATTTTAAGTATATACCAAAGTAAGTCAGTGCTTATGGGTATTAAGTAAATGTCAGCCATTGTAAGAGCAGTTTGCCACTACTAAGCTTTAATTTCTTCTACAAACCCTCATCTGGTATTACCCAGGATACAATTTCCCACTAAACAGTGAAACCCTGGAGAACGTGTGTCACTAAGGGATTACATTTAGAGGATTTATTCGGAAATGTACATTTTTAGTGAATTTCTTTGAAGGTTTATTCACCAAGGGATATTCTGCCAGTTTGACTTTGCCTTAAAGATTCATTGTACTAACCAGCTATGGGTGGAGAGGTTTGGCTCACAGTTCAGAGTGCAGATGTTTGGTATATATATAGCCCTGCCAAACTCCTAATCCTCACTGATTCAGACTGTAATTGATATGTTTGTGAACTATATGTGTGCATGGGTTTTCACTGGTTCTTCTGTAATGCACAGGGTATGGAATAGTTTGCTGAGTTCCTATTTCTACAGAACAAGGCCCACAAAGCATTAAATTAATGTATATATTGGTATGTGTAGCTTGCTCTGCCAGGCTGTAGCGTGTCTTTTTTCTAGGCAATTAGACACTGCCTCAATTCTTCTAGTTTCTTTCTTATGTCAATCCTGTGAAGTTGTAGTACAGAATTCAGATAGTTTCTGCTGCTTTAGAGCAGGGCTTGACTTTTAGTTGATCTCAACATTCTCATTTGTGCTTCAGTTGATCCTTTCTTGCATTCTTCTATGTTATAGTTTCTCTGTCCCTGCTCGGTGTGCTCTAGTGAGTTACAGCGCTGCTCCTCAGTGTTCATTTATTTCTTCTTTGAATGATCAAATGAGTTACAGTTCTGAAACTAAGCTGTCTAGCGCTGTACAGTCCAAACAATACAGTTATAACGTGCGGATGACACGACTGTGGTTGGCCTCATCAGTAACAATGATGAGTCACACTATAGGAGCGAGGTGAGCCGGCTGGCCTCTTGGTGCAAACAGAACAATCTCTCTCTGAACACTGAGAAGACCAAGGAGATTGTTGTGGACTTCAGCAAAATTCGCACTCAACATGCTTCTCTATCCATCAACAGGGCTGCTGTGGAGAGGGTGAGCAGCACCAAGTTCTTGGGTGCGCACGTCACAGAGGACCTTTCCTGGACCCTCAACACAGCGTCACTAGCCAAGAGGGCTCACCAACGGCTCTACTTTCTCCGTACGCTAAGAAGAGCAAAAGCTTCCACCCCCATCGTGATCACCTTCTACAGGGGGGCCATTGAGAGTATCCTGACTAGCTGTTTCACTGTGTGGTACGGTGCCTGCGCAGCATCCAGTCACAGAACCCTCCAGCGTATTGTGTGTACTGCTGAGATCATTGGTACCTCTCTCCCCTGCCTTCAGGACTTATATAGCTCTCGCCTCCTAAGAAAAGCCCTCTGCTTGGCAAGGGATCCCACCCACTCACTACACAGCTTCTTCAGTCTTCTGCCATCAGGGCGGAGAATGTGTAGTCTTAGGGCTAGGACCAGCAGGCTGCGAGACAGCTCTGTCCATCAGGCTGTGAGAATGCTAAACTCTCTCCATGCTCTGCCCCCTCTGCCCCCCCCAGTCACTCAACAACTTTAACCAGCCCCCAGGCTTCATATCCCTATATTTGCAGAACAGTTGACTCTGGTTCTGTTTATATTGGTTCGGTCACTTAAGCTCCTCATTAGATCCTAATTTGCGACTTTTAATAGTACCGGTATGCACTTGTTCACTTTATCTTGTGGTTACATGATTATCTTGCACTTTATATTCTTAGTTTAGTTGTAACTTATTTAGTCTATCTTTTAATCTTGTTAAATGCTATTGTATGCTGGAGAGATGAGTAACGTAAT
>JAKJJM010056558.1:0-11688 GCA_021901965.1 Pipa carvalhoi | reverse complement strand
GGTAGTCTTATATGGCGAGTATATCCCAAACTCTCTATTTTAACTGGAAAAGTTGGGAGGTCGTCTTATACGCCCAGTCGTCTTATACGCCGGAAAATACGGTATTTATAAAAAGATGAGAACTTTTAATTCAGTTTTGTAGTTACTTCTGAATGAATGGAACTTAATTTATATGCTTAGTTTAGGTCAACTAGTATGGCCAAAAAGGATGCCAGATAAGCATCCTGGGTTTTGCTTTTTGGGATCTGCAGCATCTTTCTCCTACTACAGCACAGCACTATAAGCCTTATAGACTAAAGTGTGAATTTACCTGTCGAATTCACTTCGTTACAATTCAAGTCACATCTCCAAAATAGATGTAAATTCACTTCTCCTTATTGATGAAGCTGTGGATAGATTTGTCGAATTGTCGGACTGCTACAGACGCAGTCGCATGCGTAGTGTGGCGAAGTCAGTCGAAAAGTAGGATGCAAAGTCATGCAGAGTGATGTGAATTCCCCCAGTGAAGTACAGTGAAGTCATCCTCACCATATCCCACTAACTGTATATAAGTGAATAATACATCTGTTTCTATGTCACCTTGTCCCTAGATCATGCTGAATGGTAAACTAACTTAGACGCAGTCGCCATTGTCACTTTTGAAGAAATAGTCACCTTATGCCATACCGGAGTCCTGCCATCAACCCTCCAATTCACCACTCTGATGTGGCAAAGTCAAACAGGTGAATTTGGAGCACTATGCCTTGTCGAATTCACAACTAACGCCACCGCTTGCTGAATATGTAAAGTACCTGTGCACGCACATGTGAAGAGCTCTGTCACTCCACAACTATCATAGTCACCTGAATTAGATGAATATTTGCCACATCACAGAGTTTTCTCAATAAGCGAACATGGGGAAGTGGCGATCAAATGTAAATTCATAGTTATATGCGACTATTCGTCTTTTAGTCAATAACGCCCTGTGTCTCTTCCCTGCAGCGCACTGACTCAAGTCTCCAGTTTTCTGTTTATATTTGTTAAACTGCTCCAAGAGTTCTGTGAATGATAGTTGGGCTATGTGCTCCCAGGGTGCTGTAAATGATAGTTCTGCTATGCTGCTCCATGTGACCCTGTGCTTCTTGCTTCTAGTGTCTAAGCCATCTACCATCAGTGGGGGCCAACTCAAGGGCCATGGCCTGGGAGTCCCTTGTGGGGGTTAAGGATGAAGATCAAGGGGCTTCTTAGACTCCGTGCCACACTATTAACCAACATCATCCCCACAGAGGATGCACATATCCTGCTTAGTACTCCTTAGCTCCACTAGAGGTGTAATAATGTCAGAGTGTTCCTTAGCTCCACTAGAGGTGTAATAATGTCAGAGTGTTCCTTAGCTCCACTAGAGGTGTAATAATGTCACAGTGTTCCTTAGCTCCACTAGAGGTGTAATAATGTCACAGTGTTCCTTAGCTCCACTAAAGGTGTAATAATGTCAGAGTGTTCCTTAGCTCCACTAGAGGTGTAACAATGTTCTTTAGCTACTCGAGAGGTGCACTGTTCTTTGCCTAGTACCCCTCAGCTTCTCCAAAGGCATAAAATCAACTGGGTGCGCTTTAGCTCCTCTAGAGACCTGCAGTACCCCTATGAGCAGTGACACTTTGAGGGATATTTACTAAGACAACTTTGACCTTTTTATTAGTTTTCCATGTTTTTCTGGTAATTTTTATTTCCCTGTACTTTTCAATTACGCTTATTTCTAAACAATCGATAAAAAAGTATTCCCCTCCAAAAATATCATTACTAATAAATATCAAGCAGCTAACAGGACACTTTGCAGTGTTTTTATATTAAAGTCACCTCCCATTACAAAGTGATTATCCTTTTTTAAGGACAAAACTAATCTGACTGTGACAGGACCAGCTCCATAGGCAATAATGGGTTTTCAACAACCTGAGTCAGGCACTTATGAGAGATAAAATTGTCTTTGAACAGCTTTGTAAATAGGTGGAAACAACAATATTGATAAAACAAAGGCTGTTTTCAACTTTTGTAAATATTCCTTTGTGTCTTCAGTCATTTATATCCTAGTTTCAGCATTGTATAGTGGATGATGGCCCTATCCATATTAGACATTGGCCCTATCCATATTAGACATTGAAGAAAAGATTAATATAAACCATTTGAGGAAATTTTTGATTTTCACTTTATAAAGCTATAATCAAGGTGAATAATCCCTTACAGATTAGAACATATTTTCATGTTTCTTAAACACATGTGAATATAAGTAGCTGCACACTATTCACTGATATTCCTCTGCCTTGGTTTAGGATTATCCTGGATTTGCAACATAAGTAAAAAATTAAAGATTTAAAAATTGCTAGAAAAGCAGTGTTGGAATGGCCAGTGGGCCCCAGAAGGGCCCTTCTGGGAGGACCCAGTTGTTTAAAACAATACAACCCTCACGGTCAATTACACAATCTCCCCAAACCTTTGTTTGGGTAAAACAAGGAACACGATCAAAGCTGTTTTGTGCACAAGGCACCCTAGGTTGCTGCCTGGAGACCATCACTGGTAGGGGACCTAGACACTGTCACTTGGCATAAATCCCATTTTTATGTATGCAGTTGGGAGACGGATGAGCCCTAACCACTTATCCACCTTGAGTCCCACTGTGTCTTAATCCAGCACTTAGTCCAATCCCTAAGTATGTTGTAAGGTTTAAAGCAGGGGTGTCAAATTCAAATGCACAGTGAGTCAAAATTAAAAACTTGGACAAAGTCGTGGGCAACCTTGATATTTATTGAAAAAATATCTGCAATTGAGGAAGTTTCTCCTTCTCATCAGATATAACAATGAACCTTTTCAATCATTTTTGGAAGGGGTTGCCTGATCTGACTGGTAGTATGAGGTCTTAAATTATTGTCAACAGAAGATTGGGCGCTTGTGGGTCCTAATTGATGAGTCAACTCACCAGCAGAGCATTCTGAGATTTGTAGTATTAGCGGCACATGCACTGTCTAGCAGCGGATCAGCTCTTGTAGACATTTGGTATTTTCTCGCGGGCCAAATATAATTACAACGCGGGCAGATTTGTCCCAATACCTGAGTTTGACGCCCCTGCTTTAAAGCATTTTCTAGCAAATGAGAACATGTCAAGGCTATGACTTATGCTTGTTTGCATGGACATTTTACCTACAGTATGTTCCAGTAAGTGTTAAGTGTGCAAAGTTATCAAATGACTGGGTGTATTTCAGGGAGTGGCAAGAGGACTCTTATTACAATCCAGTCCATGGAACAGACTCTGCGAGGAAGCGGCATACAAAAGGAAGTGTATCTGAGGTGGAAGCCCTGTATGTTATAGAGAAGACTGGAATGGCCCTAGCCATTAGTTAGCAAATAAAATGCAGTAAGTTCGCACTGGTGCAGTGTAAACAAGAGTAAAGTCACCAGGAGTAGGTAAATGAGTAGCCCCATGGAACCTGGTGGATATCCAGGCATCAGTTAGGGTCCCTAGTCTGCAGGTCAGGGTTCCCGCCAAACATTTACTGAATATTCTATCTGTCAAGTTGTAACTACTGATGGTATGCTATATTATGCTGTACAGTACCAGTTTGTGTTTAATGCCTAATTAAGCCATTGCAGCCTGTTTTTCTGATGGTTTGTTTGAATATTTGATGCGTATAAATATACACAAACACAAAATAAATAGCCTGCATATAGATTCCTACAAATAGATCCTTTACCTTACAAATGTCCCTTAACCACTAAAATGTTGTGCATTTTGTACAATATAAAGTAAGGGTTACTGACAATTATAGACCTACACATCCATATCCATTTCCAATTAAATGAGGTAACCAAGATAGTATGGACTGCCAAACATAGAATAAGTCATAGGACGTGCACTCGTTTAACAGAATTTTATTGTTATGTATTGTCCTAAATGTAACCCATGTTAATGTTATCTGGAAAAACTAACAGTCTAACAATGCTTAATGAAGAACTATGGTCGCCTAATCATAACTGCTATGCTGAAAGTACAGGGTCTGCCAGGCTAATCCGTTATATTATGAAGCAGCAAATCAGTACCCTTGGACTGTAGTTGTATTTTACAAAACTGCTGGTGCTAGTATCTCATGGCCGCCATGCTGGGTCCTCATAATATGCTAATGAACCTTAACATGTTATCACACATATTATTTGATTGGTTGAAATACCACATGGTCCATTAAAGGCAAACTCTTGCAACTTTAGGAGAAGCTTGTAAAAGTAAAAATAATTACTTTTGCAAATACTTTTTCCTGGTTGTGGAAGTATACCATAGTGGTTAAGTGCTATGATTTTTTTATATAGAAAATTGGGATTTGAAACAACAACCTTCCATATAAAAAAAAACCATAGCATTTAACCACTATGCTATAATTCCACAACAAGGGAAAGTTTACCAGAGCATTTATTCTTTATTCCTCTTGTTATTCTAACTGCCAAGTCAGTACACACAGTGCTGGTTTTCACACATGCTCTGTAAGAAGAATTTGCTCTGGACAGCAGTTTCTCTGCAGGGGGTGGAACTAAATTGCTACAATGACTGTCTTGTGCTTGTAAAATAATGCATGTAGAAGAAGCAGAGATAATTAAGTTGTTATCTTGGAAGGGAAAGATTGTGGGTTTATCATGTTGCTGGAATGTAGGCTAAATGAACAAATGTGATTTATCAGGAGACTTTAGTTCCTCTTTAATTGTTGGCAGTGAATTATCATATGTTTTATTTTAAGAAAATGCAGGTTCTAAACTCATATCCACTTTATCCTATCCTTGCCATATGTTATATTTTTCTGTTCGGTTTCATGCTAAATTCTTTTCACTTATTTTTTTTTTCCATTGGTCAGTGTCTTTCCTGTCAGGAAGTGGAGGTCTGAATCTTTTTTCAGCCCAGGTGGAGTTGAAAACTATTTTCCACATTTTCATCTTTGCGAAAGAGCCACCACTACTACCATTTGCCATTTGGATTGACATGAAGGTTACTTTTCAAATCTTGAAACTTGAATTCCTCCTGTTTTGTTTTCATTTTTCTTATTGCTGTATGCAGCCATCTTTCATAAACTGGCCTTAGTGGGCACTTTTTTTAAATATGATCATAAATAATCTAATTTTCATAAAAAAACAGGATGGGTGTTTATTTACTTAACAGATAAAAAAAAAGAAACTCAAAGCAAAATTTTTATTTTTAACAAATAAAATAAAAGTTAACATCTAATATATTTTGTACATAAAATAATTCTCTTGGTTATGATCTTAACTTTCTATTCAATGGACCTTAAATCTAGTTGTTGCCTCATAATAGAAGGCAATTATCACAAGCATTGCTCTGGGAGATCATAAAGTTTCCAGTGCAAACGCAGTCATTTTTCCATTCAGTCAGTTAAAAACAGTACATACATTTTCAAACACCTGTTTGACTGTGACCACAAAGAATTTCAGAAATACCAAATAAGAAATACTAGAAAGTGTAGAACATCTACAGCATGTTTCCATAAACTAGAACTTATTTCATCCTAACAAATATTTATATTGTTTTTAGTATTGAAATGTTTCTTTAATATATAAAAACAAAGTTCATGGGAGTAAAAAAAAAAAATCAGAAAAATGTAAAAATAATGACATAAAACAAAAATTGAAGATTTAGGGGGTCATTCCGGTAGCTCCGAATTTTCCGTCCCGAATTCACTGATAGCAAACTCCCATTATAAAGTCGCGACCGCGACAATTTTTCCGTTATAAAATCGCGACCGCGACAATTTTTTAGTCACAGTTGCAATTTTATAATGGGAGTTCGCTATCAGTGAATTCGGGACGGAAAATTCGGAGCTACAGGAATGACCCCCTTAAAGTAAAAAAAAATTGGAAGGCTCCAACTGGGAGCGGAGTACATTTAGTTTGAAGAAGTTGTAAAAGTGGCGTTCAGCGCAGTATGGCAGCCATATAGTAAACAAGCCATACGATCCTTTACAGATGAGAATAATCAGAGAAATGTAGATTCTTTCCCAGTAGAGCCTGGAAAAAATAAAAGGAAAATAAGGGAAGTTCATCAAAGCGAACAACCAAACAAACAAACAGGCAAACAGACAAAACATAGTTTGGGGAAGATAATGAATTTATTATCTTAAATAATTAATTATTTAGATTGTAAGCTCTTTGGCAGGGGTCCCCAAATGCCAGGTCGTGGACCACTACCAGTCCGCGGGCTCCTCAGCACTGGGCCGCCTGATGGTAATGCGTGCACACGTAGCGTGTCACCATCATGCGGCTGTCAGCGTGCATTGACCCCGCAGACCCTCATGCTGGTCCGTGAAACTTTTTCTGGGTCAGGGAACCGGTTCCCAATCCAGAAAAGGTTGGGGACTGCTGCTCTGTGGGGCAGGGACCTCCATCCTCTTGTTTCAATTATGGCCTTGCACTTAGAGTGATGTATTTTCTTGATTACATGCTTGTAATTTGCTTCACTTGTTCTTTGTTACACACTTCCCTTGTCTGTATTATATTTGTATTGTTGAATTGTACAGTGCTGCGTAACCTTGTGGAGCTTTATAAATAAAAATATACATACATACATATCTTAATAATTACATTAATAGCTGTCTCCTAGTTTGCACAATAAAAGAAAAGTTTAAACCACGCACAATAAAAGTTTAAACCAAGCTGTGAAAACCTCCCATAGTCCTCAGCTCTGTAATGTGGCAGCCTTAAAGGAGTTATGACAATATTGTATTGAAGTTCTACCCATGGAGTCTGCTGTGATGCAAAAAAGAGGTTTTACTAGAATTTAGAGAGAATATAATAGTATGGGGTCTTATGTACTATTAAAACATGACATTATCTTTGGGGACTCAGGGTCATGTGGGTGCCAGGGAGGCGTAAGCACACATGCCACGTGTAGAAAACAGCATTCACATGTTCAATTATCCTGTCAGCTGCTCATAGTGGGAATAAATATGTGAAAGTGTTGCAAGCACTGCTAACTACCAGCAGCGCAAATAAACAATGTTACAAATGGTTTTCGCATAATGAATAATGGAGCCCGTTCTTGTATAATTAAGATAAAGGTTAACCAAAAGCATGTTTGACAATGTGTAAAAGTGTCAGTAAGAGGCAGACTTCTGTGTCACATGTTGCCCAGCACTGACACGCCATTTTTATGACGCCCTATCGGATTTACTTCTACGGAGACTCGTGGATATATTCTAAATATAAGTAACCGCTGCACTGATCATAGAAAATAATAAATAACCAACCACTGCTTGTCGTATTGCAGATTGCTGTTCAGGTAATCATCACCACCATCTTTCTTAGACTAGATGCACCCCCACTACAGTTTCATGATGTTATGGCACCCCCTCAGGATTTATTTCTGTGGATGCCCATGAATATATGTTAAATATAAGGAACTGACAGAGGTCCCTCTTCTTTAACCTATTTCCTTTTTAGCTGATCAGTTTGGAATCTCATGCCACAAACTTGATCCGCAAGGTTTAAGAATTCTGTAAAAAAGAAACTGATCAGAAAGAAGCAGACATACAGCAGGTTACACACTTCTAAATTTCTGATTGGTTATTCAGGATTATTTCAATCGATTGCCAGTCTAAAGATTCCAAGCTGAACTGCTAAGAAGGAAGTAGGTGAGAGAGAGAAGGAGCTCTAATAATAAATTAGCTTTAAATTGAAAAAAATGTAAACTAATAAATAATATATACTACAAAAACTCTAAGGGGGTCATTCTGTAAAGTCTGAATTGTAGTGTAAAGGTGTAAATTCACCAGTTAAAGACAGTCGCAATAGACTACTATTGTCGCAGTCGCGACTTTATAATGAGAATTTTGTCACCGTCGCAACTTTACAAAGGAAATGTCAAAGCTGAAACTTTAAAAGAATTGTCACATCCATGATTTTAGAATGGGAATCCGCTGTCTGCGAATTTGACAGTCAAATTCTCACTTTACAGAATGACCCTCTAAATGTTTATTTACCAATGTTGAACAGACAGCCGAATAAATGTTAGTGACCTCTTTAGGTCCTTAGGACCCACCTTTGGACCCACCTTTGACTATATATGCTACTGTAGCGTGATAAATCCTTTAGATTATGATTTTCAACTAGGAAGGTGGAGAAACCTCTGTCTTCAGCTGGATCTAGTCCTGTGGTACAATTGGCCTTGTAATAGCTTGCCTAAGAGTTGAAAGCAGGACCAGCTTTGTATTTAAGCTGCAGTGCACCATAAGGAGGAGTGTAGAGTCCAGGTGTCCTGGTCTTGAAGGACAGATACTCAGTATAGGGACATGAGATAGAGAAGCTAGGGCCCCATTGTAGATTGAATGGAGAAGGATTACCCATGGTGTGGCTCCCCAAAGAAGATAGCTGCTCTGCCAAGTAACTGTCCTGTGTAGAACCACTGACAATCTAATGACTTTGCCCCCATGAGTAAATATATGTAAATTGCAACATATCCCAAGCGCTCCATCTGTGAATAAATACTTGTTCAAGCATATAAAAACATCCTGGTGCCCATTATTATTTGGTAAATAAAAGGCTAATGTATAATTCCCCAGTTTGTAAGTGAGAAACTTCTCCTGGGAAATGCACTAGTTTTGGGCCCTGTAAGATATTTTCTGAATTTGTGTCTGTAATCCTATGCAGAACGATGTGAATTGTAGGCTGCCAGTAAGGATTTACCATAGCATGAAACAAGTTTTATAAAGGGGACTCCTTGGGCGAAAGTTATTAAGCCCGTAAAGATTCGATGCGAGTCTTTGCGGGCTTAATCACGCGAGAATTCTCGCCCGAAAATTCTCGCGAGAGCATCTAGCGGGGATCTCGATTGCGTTTCTCCGCAATCGAGATCTTTTGTCCAAAAGGTAGCCATAAGTCCTATGGCTACAAAACTTTCGGACGAAAGATCTCGATTGCGGAGAAGCGCAATCGATATCCCGCCTGAATTCTCGCGCGATTAAGCCTGCAAAGACTCCAATCGAGTCTTTACGGGCTTAATAACTTTCGCCCCTTGTATGTACCATGTTTCTACCCTGTACTGGGGACCCTGAAAATAAACTGTAGATTTTGAAAAGAGCAATAAATAGTAACGGGGGACTTTGTAATAGTAATAAATGGTTGTTAACTATAGCATTCCTCTTCTTTTTAAGCCGTGGGGAATAGGACATCTATTTGCATGTCCTGTGCCACAATCCCATAAGTGTGAACTATATTTTCATTCTTATTTGTTAGGCAAATTTGTGTGCATGTTTGCTTTATTGGTAATTATAGACAGCCAAATTATAGCACGCATTATGGCCATGTCTAAATAGGTGATGTATGAACATTCACTTTAAGTATTAATCCAAAGAAGCAGAGCAAGTGTTCTGATTATACACTATACTATCATGGCTGGCCTTTGGGGGGTGCAAAGCCCCCTGCACAGCACTTCTGCACAGTTACATAGCTCTATTTGAAGTGCTTGAAGGAGAATAGAGCTTTGTAATTCCTCAGAAGCACTGTGCAGAGCGCTGTGGGGGTCCCACTTGAAATCGAGGGGATAATTATTGGGGGGCTCTCAATTTGCCCAGTGCCCCGTTTCACTAAACCTGGCCCTGAATACTATGATGTCATAGTTAACATGTAAGAATAAATAAATATTTAATATGTACAGTATACGTATATAAGTATTATGGCATCCATTATATAAAGAAAGAGTGTTTGTGTAATTAGAATTACATAATCCATCTGATTTTTTTCCTCTGGCAATAACCTTTTCAATAGCCAGCCTCACATTTTGAAGGCTTTTCCTTTCTTATAAAGCAAACAACAGGTGGTCTCTGGCAATCTTAGGTTACAAAAGAATACTGACAATAAACAAACCATGTAAATTTAATGAGAAAGTTAAATGACTGGAAAGGTCCAAAGTAAAGGAGAAGAAAATGCTAACAAAGGCAATGCATAATGAAAGAAGATGTCAGAGTTATCTTGATCCTTCCCTGTGAAGTTATTTCATTCTTCCCATAAAACTATACTTTTTCCTGTTAATGGAAAAATATCCTCTACTCATGTTCAGGTCTTATCACAGAGTAAAATAAAAGAAAAAAAGTGTGATAAAACACAAATGTTTTATCTAAGTAAATACAAGATACATTCAAAAAAAAGGTAAAACATATTGTAAATGAGCAATGGTCAGTTACAAGCAAATAGAGATCTACAAAAAGGTTGTACCTAAAAGTCCCAAACTTGTATACAGAAGGGGGAAAATTTTGACACACAGATTATGCCCCATTTCTTAGCACCTGCTGGTCCTTATTTTTATTATTGTATTTTTGACCATGCACCCTATTTCTGGGTTTGCTAAGCTAGTACTAGGTCAATTGTTAAGTTCTCCGAGTACGAGAGATACTGACCAGCCTAGCCCCAGCATGCAATAACCCTGTCCAATATTGTCCACAACTCAACCTACTAGAAATGTGTTTGTAAATGAAGGCCTCACAAAAATCACAATAAAATTTACTTAGTCAAGCTCCACCCCCAGTTGCTGATCTACTGAAGGTTTCCAGGTATGGTGATCTCAGTTTGGTTGAGGTCCCCAACAGAGGCTATATAAAATGGAGCGTAGCTCAACAAAACTGAACAAAATGAGAACACATGGGGCGGTATTTATTAAGCCCGAAAAGACTCCAGTCTTTTCGGGCTTAATATGGGCAGTCCCAATTTCCACATTATGGAAATCGGTGTTTCTCGATTTGCATTATATGGAAATCGGGTATTTGTACCGATCCGTAGCCATAAATTATAATGGCTATGGATTATTTCAGCACAAATATCTGATTTCCAGATTATGGAAATCGAAAAATACCGATTTCCATAATGTGGAAATCCGGACCGCAGGAAAGTCGGAAAGACCGGTACCGGTGTTTCCGACTTTCTTAAATACTGCCCATGGAGTTGCACTAGGAAATCCTGCTGACTCCAGGAGAATCTCAAGGCTTGACTTCCATGAAGAGGCTTCCAACGTTAGAAAATCTACAAGTGGTTGCTAGGGTAGGTTAGCTCCTATAAAATCCTACAGTAGATATCTGCTAGTGCACTCAAGGAAGTGCTAGATCACCCTCCAGACATGGATAAATCAATGGGAAAAGGTGGATATCTCTGTTTAAAGTGGACCTATCACCTCCAAACAACATTAGTTAATAAAATAGAGACAGTCTATAGGAACATTTTTGTAATACACTTCCATTTAAAAAATGTACCTGTCTCTGTCTTTTTGGCCCCTCTCTCTGCCTGTCAGTTCGACACTGCAGGCTGTGTCGAATAGAAAGGCTGTAGGAGCTGTAGGAGGAGGCACGGCTCACTTGATTGACAAGTAAGCCCTCCTACCAGCCAGCCTTCCTGTGTCAGCCTTCCTGTGTCAGCCTTCCTGTGTGCAGAGTCAGTTTTTGCAGAGGTACTCACGATCTTGGGCACCTGCGGGTGGGTGGGGGGTCACCCGCGGGTGGGGGGGCACCCACGAGCGGAGATTGCCCCAATACATCAGGAAGTCAAGAAGTCAGGAAGTCAGGCCTTAGGGGGCGCATCTATTGTAGTTGATTGGCAGGTTGGGCACAAGATGGCAGCTCCCACAGCTTCAAACTGGGACAAGTTTACAGTGAGTATAACTTAACTATCCTAATGATTTTT
>JAKJJM010056546.1:0-10938 GCA_021901965.1 Pipa carvalhoi | reverse complement strand
TTTTTTTTTTTTTTTTTTAATATGGTTGGAGCCAATCTGGACATGAAACTTAGTTATGAGTTTTGTAGAAATGGCCAATTTGGAAATCTAAAATAAACACTAAAAATCACGCAACAGAGGTAATATTGTCGGTAAATGAGGGTAAAATAGAAATGTGGGCCATTTGTGAAGGCCAATGTGCGCAACTGAGGATGGGGAATAAATATCATTGAATACGTCATCACAAACTACATGTCCGCCTAGTTGAATATTCATAGAAAATATTGTGTACTAGTTGGACAATTAACAAATTATACAAAAAATGAATGTTTAGACAAATTCAGGAACTTAGAAAGCTAGGGTTTCCATATGATATCAGTGACACGGCTAATCATGACCCATAGGAATCAATTTTGCTGTCTATTGTAAAATATATCTTCTACTTGCCTGCGGTGTGTGAACCAGTTGTTAAGAGACTATGGGACATCAGCATTTTATAATGGAAATTAGACCTCATGGGGAGAAATCTGAGAAATAATGTCAGTTAGGCTGAAATCTTCAATTTTTACCATTGGTCCTACCTCTGGGGAAGCTGGAAGCTATAAACCAAGGCCTTACCTGTGCTCCAGGGTTTCCCTGCTGTCCTGGTGGGCCTGGTTCACCTTGAGGTCCCTGAATAATGAATACGAATTAGAAGACAAAAGTAGAAAGCAGAAATAGACATGTTATTAAGATGGCCAGATAAAGGGGAATCAAGCTGTAGACTTACAGTTCATATTATGGGGCTGCAGATGTGAACAAGGGATTCATCTCTTTAGAGCACAGAAAAATACTTACCACATTACCCTTGGGGCCAACCTGTCCGTCCATTCCAGTAACACCCTGCCAAGAGAATAGATGTGAATGTTTGAGAACCATACACCTGAATATACCTACAGAAGGAATTCAATCTATCTAGATCACACAAACCATGGAAAAATACTTTCCAACCTATGTCTGTGATGATTTATTCTGGATACACACATGCATCAAAATTATTTGACAATAATGAATAGATGCGATACTTCCTTAGCGGTCTAATAATAATAATGCATTGTTCTATCTAATACAACGTTCACAGGAATGTGGACTGCCATTGGCTGTTATCCAGAGTTACCATTTCTTTCTTTGGAATCTAATAAATTAACGGATTATTTATTTGAATACAGGGGAAATGTTGGCTAAGTTGTCACGGATAAAATATTGCATATTTAAGGGTTTACATAAGAGTAACTCATTATGCTTAACGAGATTAAAAAAATGTAATTTGCTAATGACGGATAGGTAACACGAAGCCAAGATTTCTTGCTAGAATGGTTTCGAGCTGCAGATTATCTGAGATATTTTAATAAGGCTGAGGATGGCACAGTAATTCCCTGGGAAAGGCTCATTAAGCTTTGCTGGTCTGCTCTTCTGTGTGAAGTGACGGATTACTGCAGAGGTGATCAGAGCGTCCTTATGCACCAACAAGGAGTTTTCTCTAGTTAAGGGTGCCAGCGCTTCACAAAGATTAGACAAACTTATTAACAAATAACTGTTTAAATAAGCAGTTACTGGGTCCCATGTAGACAGCACGACATGTTACAAGTACTTACAGAAGGTCCAGGTGGGCCTGGAGGTCCTTTAGGTCCAAGCAACCCTCGTGGTCCCTAAGTGGAGTAGACACAATAATCAGAAGATAGCAGAGAGAGGTTGCTTTCCTACAGTTTTCAGTTTATGGTCTAAAAACTTCATTCTTAACTACTGATTTATTGGTATCTGCTTTTGACTGATTAGAAATGAAGGTACTTACAGGTTCTCCTGGCAACCCTCTTGGTCCAACGTCTCCATCATCACCCTAAAAGAAAAAAATACAGTTTGTTAGCCTTGTTACAGTTTATTTGGGATAATCTCATGAATCTACTGTATTGAAAAGAGTCATTGATAGAAACAAAGAATTAGCACAAGTATACGTACCCTCTCACCGTCTTCTCCAGGTGATCCCGGAGGACCATGAGGGCCAGATTCTCCCTGTATAAGAACAGTAATCATTAGATAACGAGCATGTATCTGATGGAATAATAAAATCTACTCAGTAAACAATACATGCAACCACTCCGAACCAAGATCATTAGAGTGAAAAATAAGACAATTCTTAAATATTTTGGTTACAGTGTTTATGTAGGAAGTAACTCAACATACACGGTGTCCCTTCTCTCCTGGCAAACCAGCTAATCCATCAAATCCTCGGTCACCCTATAAGACAAAATAGCAAAGTGAGCATTTCATATTTTTTCTTTTACGAAGATAATTACAAGTAATAGAAACAGTCATATATCCAGTGGTCTATAAATCCCAGCAAAGAATATGGCCCCTTGTTTCAAAACTCATTTGTCGTCAATCACCATCAGTTTCTAGACCGCATCCCTTCTGTCCTACTCTATTCTTTAGCCTCTCCACGTGGTATTAATTAATGTCCCCTTCACAAGAAGGATTTCTATTCGTCTTTTATGGCCAAAGACTTAGTGCTTTGTGCTTACATGAGTCCAGTACCCAAAGATGGTGCTTCAAAGCCCAAGGTTAGAATGCCAATAACTGTCCTTTGAAACACATAAACATAATACAATCTCATCGCAGAAGCAGTCCCTGTCAAGTTGATTCTAGTTGTTCCCTCTGTGGGTGTCTCCATTGACTATCCATTGCCTTGCTGTGGTTCCCTTCCATGTTTCATGGCTCAGAAAACTTCACAAACTAAGTCTCTGCAGTTATACCTTTGGTCCAGTTTGTCCAGGCATTCCCCGAGCACCATCACTGCCAGCACGACCCTAGAAGGCAGAAAATGTATCAAGTTAAGCAAGTCACTGACTTACCCTTAGTACTATTTGGTATATACAACATTATGTTGGAAAATTGAGATTAAACCTTTCTTCAAAAGACAGTTCTGATAATGGAATTAGTATTACATCTCAACAAGCTATCCTTACTCAACGGATGATAAAACATATAACATAATTTATATCAGGGGTTCTCAACCTGTGGGTCGGGACCCCATTGGGGGTCGAATGACGATTTGCCAGGGGTCGCCTAAGACCATCGGGTCGCCCAATAACAATTAATGAATGGGGGGTCACCAAATCACAGGGAACTGTACTAAAGGGGTTGCGGCAATAAAAAGGTTGAGAACCACTCATTTATAGGTCAATGGCTTGAAATGTTGTAAAATCTGGGTCAACGGGGACAATTTACCCCTGACACAGAAAGAGTAAGGAAAAAATATTGTGTACAATTACAGCATATACTCAATAGTTGTACTTAATATGGATTCTTAACTATGGATCATCTTAAGCAGGCAATGAAGCGGCTTCAGATTATAATAAAAAATAATGTAACAAAGCCAGTAGCGTAGACCTTCCAAGTTGAACACTGAACAAACAGATCTTTATGCAAAAAAAAAATATGAATTTTGTTACATGTAGTTACATTTTTTCTTTCGTTGCTTTGGTACTTGGTTTCTAATATTTATTCCTATGTTGTGCTTTGCTGTTTTTGAACTTTGGCTGGACCCAAATCAACTTAATATCTACAGTCTTACCCTTCGTCCAGGCTTTCCTGTTGGGCCTGCGAGACCTTGTGCTCCGCGTGGACCCTGAAATGTTAAAAAAAAATATATAAACAACAGAAAAATGATGTTGAATTATTAACTTGATGTGGCTTACATGCTCAGTAAAGTTGTTATTTAACAGGCATCCAACATGATATTATTTTGTAGAACATTCCTTGATTATGAGTCAGCTGATGACAAGTGGGCCCAACGCAATGCAACATAAGGCAAAAGAATAGCCCATGTGGCAGAACCCTTGAGACCAGTAAAGAAAGTACCAAGTACTTGAAGATGAATATAAATATGAAAAGATCAAAGTGTAAGACGTTTATTTACTTACCTGAGGTCCCAGATCTCCTGATTCTCCCTTCAATCCTGAAGGACCTGGTGCACCCTGAATGCAAATACTCCTGTTAATAGTTCAGTCGCATGACTATACGAATGATCATTTTGAAATCAATTCTGTTCTTACCATTGGTCCCGGTCTCCCAGTAAGTCCCATAGGACCAGACGGCCCTCTCAGCGCCAACTATGATAAATATAAGTGCCAGTGTTATAACCATTCTAAGTGTCTTGTACTAACATGTGTGCTGTGGGTTAGTTATCTTATATAGGATATACATATATACATATAACCAAGGAAAGTATCGTAAATAACATAACTCGGAGAAAGTGATCTGCAAAGCTTCGATGTAACAATAAATATACAAATATTTCTATTTTAAAAATGGCAAAAATGGAATGTTTTAACAGATGAAAGAGAAGCTATTACAAGAAGGGCACAAAATGATTCATTGGTTTAAACGCAGGACAAGAAGATACGGAGTTGAATGGAGAATCTGTTTGCGCTTGTTGACTTACTCTTGCTTGCTGGAGAATAGCTTGTGCTTGCGATTCCTGAGCAGAAACTTGTGGCCCCTTAGAGCCACCGTCTCCTCCACCGGAGAAGCGGAACTGCAAGCGAGAAAGAGGAATGTGATGTGAAACTGCTCAAAGACATTGTTCAGCATTGTTTCCATATAGAATCCCTAAGCAATGATTAAATAGATAAAATACATGTTCTTCAGGATGCCACTTTACTAATAATGTCAGGGGCTGGAATAAAAATGCAATAATAAAATACGATCACCAGGAAGAAATTTGCATAATCGTTGCTTCAAAGACTGGGAAAAAAAAAAGCCATTGTACTCGTGTCATAAACCAACGTTCCACAATGACTTGGGCCTTTTTTATTGAAAATGAACATGAACACACAATTCATTTATAACTGGAAATGAAGTTCCTTCTTTGGGTAAAAAGACAAAATATCTTCCTAATAATAAAAAAAAAGGTTAACTAGCTAGATTGGGACAATGCGATTCCCGGTCTCTGGGTAGAATCCAGGTACTTCTATTTGATTGTATCTCCACTTCAAGGCAATATGTAACCGGGCAATAAGATATAGGGCGAAATTTATGAAGCTCAAAAGACTGGAATACTCGGATTCGAGTCTTTTCGGGCTTAAACTTGCGAGGATCTCGCTTTCTGTATTCCGGAATCGGGTCTTTCGATCGAAAAGGTAGCCGTCATTTCTTTGGCTACTAAAACTTTCGATCGAAAGATCTCATTCCGGAATACGGAAGGCAAAATTCCCGTGGGATGATCATCTCCCGCGAGAATCTCGGAAAGACCGATAGCGGCCTTTCCGACTGTTATAAATTTCGCCCATAGCCACGTGTGAGAATATGTTCTGCTTGTCCTTTAAATTAAAATACATCCTCCTGTTCTCTCTATTATATATATAGAAAGACAGAGAGAGAGAGAAAAAAAATAGAGTTTTATTTGAAATAAATGAACGCCTCCATCTCACTATGGACGAAATTTAATAAAATCGGAAACGATTTTTTTTTTTTTTTACCTTTACGCCCGTTTGGCCCCCATTTTTTTTTTTCCCACAGCGAAAACGGACATAAAACAGCTTAAAAATGGACGAGAAGGCGGAAAAAAGGTTAAAAACATACCGATTTCTGGTTTTCGGATGTGGTTTTTTTTTTTTAAAAAAACAGCACTTTTTCAATATTGCGATATCAATAACCGCTATATAGATTTTTTTATATCGATAACCGCGATATTGATTAATCAATATCAAAAATCAGCTGATCCGATTTTAATAAATTTCGCCTTAGGTATTTATTATAACGGGGCAATAACTAGCGGTAGAGTGGGATCTTGGACTCTGCGTATATAGTAAATGTATAGAGTTCAGGTGGTAGAGCTTATTTAAAAAGGGTTCCATGTCTCGTTGGTAAGGATTAACGTGGGTTTATATGGACTCTTGAGCAGAGACAAGTAGAACAGAAGGGATACCTTTTATTGGCTAAAAGGTAAAAACATAGGTGTTTACCCATATGGATATTTTGTCATCAATAACGTAGGTCAAAGATTACACTTACTGGTAACATAAGCATTGTTCCTGCAGGGCCTGGCAATCCATCAGCACCTGGGAGACCTGATCGGCCAGCCGGTCCCTGCGGGTAAATCGAACATTTTATTATTAAAGTCTAAAGATCTATACATATTATTTTGTTGACTAATACCAATCGTCTTAAGAAAGACAATAATTTCCACAAAACGTATTGAGTTATACGGACATCAGCATAGTCTACGTGCTCTACTGGTTTCCAGAGAGGTATTTGGAATGGGATTCCACACAAGAATGCGCTCTCTGAATAGTGAGTGATGTCACTCAGGGGGCGGGGTTTATCAGCACTATACAGGAAGCGCCTGTACACAGAGACAAGTACTACTGATCCCAAAATCGTTTTTACATTTTAATATTTAGATTGGCTTTCTATATGTATACATGTCATATATAAATAATGTTTTATTCAAACTTTTCATACCCTTTGAGTACCAAAGTATTTATTTTATGCTGAAAGTGAAATATTGAAGGCAGACCAGTAAATCAGTGATTCTCTGTGATTTATCTTGGTATTGGGTACTTGTCCTTTCCATTGCATTAACTCTTCATGTTCATGAAACTCTGTGATGTTGCGACCGGTTCTGAGGCTTATGACATCCCTTCACTAGGACTAGCGTAGTCCAATTTGCATCCCTAAGCCTCCGCTGCTGTTTGACTGGCTACTGTGCGCTATGCATGACGTAGCGTTCTACTCTTTTCCGCTTATTTGGAAAGGGAAACCACCAATTTGTGAACTTGCTTCTGTTGAGTGCAGCAACCCGAATGACGCCATTCGCACGTTGAGGAATATGCCTTAAAGCGATGCCAGTCTTGCTACCTGGTTAGTCACTGGCATTAATGGCAAAGGGATGGGTTAAATAATCTCAAGGTTCATAATAACACAGGAGGTTACATTGATAGTTGTAAGCTCTTAGTTATTTAAAGTATACATGCCTACTATAATCCCTCTAACACAGGATTCCATTTAACATCAGTTATTCTGACCCCTTTGACCCTGTAAGGGCCCATTTTCTCACATCTGATTGGACTCCGCATCGTATCAGTTCCAACGGCAGCAAGGTGCACCAAATATCCTAATCAGCACAGTTAGTGATAACCTGAGAAATGTAGGTGTTACGGTGATACCTTACTAAAGGGGTTTTATAAAATGTGTGCAACCTTTATAAACCAGGCCAGGTATAACCCATGTATAACTTAGCGCACACGTGTATTTTACATAGAATAATTCAGAGAGATTAGCGCCCCTTAAGTGGGGTCCCCTTGCACACTCTGGGGAACGATCAGGAGATGTGTTATGTTGACCAGGACTGTCTATTATTAAAGGTGTAGGACACTCATGTAAGTTCACTACTTTCTTAAAAACACAGGTTTGTACAATATTTTATTGGCTCTTGTCAAAGCTGTCTCTGGGGCCTCCCTACTTAAAGCAACATTAAAATGTCTCTCTGAATATTCAGATATAAATGTTATTGCTTGTACAAAACATAATATCTAAAGGGAGGGCTGCGGGCGCTAACCATTAAATAAAGAGAAAAACCTCATCGAGGGGGTCTTTTAATGCTACGGCCTTAGGAGACTCCATTTCTATGATCTTCTAGTATTTCCCAGTTTTGCTAAAGATGTCTCTGAACCACCTACAGTTTACAGACTGTTACACATGCCTTTATTTAGGTAAAACATAACACAGACCCCTCTTAAGTTCATCGGAGAGCAATAAATTGTTGCTTTTGAAACCAACAGCCACTAGGTGTCGCTATTTAGTTCACAGTTGTAGCCAAATGCACATCTGGTGGTGATAATGTTCTCTTAAAAGTCTAAATTCCCCCTGATCTGGCTAGTTCCTAAATTATGTATTGATTTTAGGAGAAAAATGTTTAATATAAGTACTGGTAACTCTGAAGAACAAATTAGCGTATTGGATCTATATTCAACTCTTCCACTAATCACGGTGTAGCGTGAAGCAGTCGAACAAGTGAGCTCTTGTAGAGTGGAAATCAGGCATTATTATGTGGCGTGAACAGTTTCAAGCAACATGTTCATTTATATAGCACTGATATATTACACAGTGCATTACAGAGATTCATCATTCACCTCAGTCCCTGCCCCATGGAGCTTACAATCTAGTCTCATTCACACACACACAGATGTATGTGTTTGGATTGTGGGAGGAAACCAGAGTGCCTGGAGGAAACCCACGCAGGTGCAGGGAGAACATACAAACTCCATGCAGATGAAGTCCAGGATGGAATTGAACCCAGAACCCAGCGCTGCAAGGCAGAAGTGTTAACCACCGAGCCACCACACTGCCCAAGGGTCCTACAGAAATTAGATCTACAGGCTACTTAATAAACTGACCCCCCCCCACCCCCATCTCTATAAAATGTGGCTTTAGAATGGGGAAGTGTTATTGTACAGACAACTCTCTCCTTCCCCTGAGCCCGGCCTGAATTTTGGACACACCCTAAAATATTATTTTTAATGAAAGCCATATGTGAACACGCTACTGTGACCTATGATGTCATTGTGCTTTTCTTTTTTTCTTCTAAGATTAATTCAGCCAAAAGGAGAAAGAGATTAAATCTCTGTCTGTGGTCAGTAGCTGGCGCAGTCCAGTAACCCCGCTAACTCAGTAAATAGGCGATTAACATAAAGCATTTCTAACCATCATGAAGTTTCCATGGGATACCATTCGCTCGCACGTACACATGTAACCCCCAGGGAGGAAATGTTTATACACAGCGTTATATATGATCTTGACATCTGAAGAATCACGTGGAGTCATTTCATCACCAATCAGATAATGTTTAGTGACATGATTACCCAGAATCCCATTCCTCTGTAATATGTACAAGTCTACGAGCATGTCAACGGGAATACATAATAGGAGACGTTGTGAATTGTTAAAAGTTCGGTTTTCCTTCGTTTATTAAAGACGTCAGAGCTTCCATTTTGAAATCTCCGGGTACTAGGAGACTAAGGTAATGGGGTCACCCCTTGCTGGAGTTTAGCTGGAGCTGCAGTTGTCACATAATAAAAGGAGTGAACCGAATGATACAATAAAACGAGTCCTTACCCTCTCACCGGGGTCTCCTGGTGGGCCGGGGGGACCTGTGGTACCAGGGGGTCCGGGATATCCCTGTAAAGGAGGTAAAGATGGTTTATTAGGGGTTAGTGTACCTGGAGCAATATGTCATCTCACTGCAGAGCAAGGTTTACTCGCTAACACAAGCACAAGGTTTCAGATGAGCCTCGCTGTTACATTCAGTAGTGTGTGAAAGAGAGCATGCGGGACCGGGTGAGTGTTAGCGAGTGTGTGTGTGTATAGCCATGAGTGTGAGTCTGATAGCAAGCTGTGTGTGTAAGTGTGCACAAGTGGATGTGGCTGATAAAGAATTTGAGAGTGATGTATTTGGTAGATAGCATGTATACTGTGCTAAGAGTGACAGTAGAGAGTGTGCATCAGTATTGGAGTGTGTGTGAGTGTGAATCAGCATTGGAGTGTGTGTGCATTAGTATTGGAGTGAGCGTGTGCATCAGTATTTGAGTGTGTGTGAATGTGCATCAGTATTGGAGTGTGTGTGAATGTGCATCAGTATTGGAGTGTGTGTGAATGTGCATCTGTATTATAGTATGAGTGTGCATCAGTATTGGAGTGTGTGTGTGTGTGCATCAGTATTGGAGTGTGTGTGAATGTGCATCAGTATTGGAGTGTGTGCGAGTGTGCATCAGTATTGGAGTGTGTGTGAATGTGCATCAGTATTGGAGTGTGTGGGAGTGTGCATCAATATTGGAGTGTGTGCGAGTGTGCATCAGTATTGGAGTGTGTGTGAATGTGCATCAGTATTGGAGTGTGTGTGTGCATCAGTATTGGAGTGTGTTTGTGTGCGCATCAGTTTGAGTGTGAGTGTGCATCAGTATTTGAATGTGTGTGAGTGTGCATCAGTATTTGAATGTGTGTGAGTGTGCATCAGTATTGGAGTGTGAGTGTGCATCAGTACTGGAGTGCGAGTGTGCATCAGTACTGGAGTGCTAGTGTGCATCAGTACTGGAGTGCGAGTGTGCATCAGTACTGGAGTGTGAGTGTGCATCAGTATTGGATTGTGTGTGAGTGTGCATCAATATTGGAGTGTGTGAGCGCATTAGTATTGGAGAGTGAGTGTGTTTAATAGAGAGAGCACGTGGTTAAAAGAGAGAGCGCGCATGTAATAGAGAGAGCGTGCGTGTGTGTAATACAGAAAGCGCGTGTGTAATAGAGAGAGCATGTGCGAGTGTATTAAGAGATACAGGTGATGGGGAATGAGTATGACACAGTGTAGTGTAATAGAGAGCATGCGTGTTTAATATAGACAGCGCACATGTAATAGAGAGAGCGTGTGTGTAATAGAGAGAGCACGTGTGTAATAGAGAGAGCGCATGTGTAATAGAGAGAACGTGTGTGTAATAGAGAGAGTGTGTGTGAGTGTAATAAGAGATACAGGTGATGGGGAATGAGTGTGACACAGTGTAGTGTAATAGAGAGTGTATTTAATAGAGAGAGCATGTGGTTAATAGAGAGAGCGTGCGTGTAATAGAGAGAGTGCGTGTGTAATAGAGAGAGCGTGTATGTAATAGAGAGAGCGTGTATGTAATAGAGAGAGCACGTGGTTAATAGAGAGAGCGTGCATGTAATAGAGAGAGTGAGTGTGTAATAGAGAGAGTGTGTGCGAGTGTAATGAGAGATACATGTGATGGGGAATGAGTGTGACACAGTTTAGTGTAATAGAGAGGAGTGTATTTAATAGAGAGAGCACGTGGTTAATAGAGAGAGCGTGCGTGTAATAGAGAGGGTGCGTGTGTAATAGAGAAAGCGTGTGTGTAATAGAGAGAGCGTGTATGTAAT
>JAKJJM010056539.1:0-12002 GCA_021901965.1 Pipa carvalhoi | reverse complement strand
AGCATTTATTTACATTTGTTACATTTTATCAAATACTACACTTAGAGGAGTTCCTATTCTCCTCTTTTTGCGCTTCTTTTTTTCCCTTTTAGGAAGTTATTGGTATATTTTTAAAATAAGATAAATTTTCTTCTTCTTAAAGATATTGTAACCAACATAGTTTTTGCACATTTTTTTGAGTTTATTAGCTACAAAAATAGATTATAAGGAACTAAAAGTATATTTTGAAAGCCGGTATTAGTATACTGTATCTTACAGAGACAGAAATCCTTATGTCTGTGACTAGCAGGGAGACAAGTTCCTAAACATCAATAGCTAGCTGTATGTTTCACATCTTTCAGTACCTGCATATCGAATTACAAATATAAATGCTTGCGTGGCTTTTCTGGACATGGTCCTGTCTGGCTCCTAATCATATTCTTTTTCTATGTAAGATGTAACTTGATATAAGGTAAAATAGATGTCTTGCTCTTGATTTACTATTTATGTGCTCAAAGCATTTTTTAAAGATATGTAAAGTATGTAGTATCGGATTTGACACTGAAATTGTTTTGGTTTTACAGAATGATGATTTTCAGTAAGGTTTGTGTGGAAATGCTATATGGCTGATATAGATTCCTCTTATTCAAGCTCACTGGGGCTTATTTAGCAAATGTGCAGTTACCTATATATGTCAGTCCACTTCCTACTAACTAATTAAAGCCACCGTAGTTGATGATTGGCTACTGCACATTTGACCTTTGCTTACAATGGAGCATGCATCGCATCTAAAACTGATGAAAATTATGTAAATGGAAACTTCAAATGTTATCCCCCTAAGGGAAAGCAAATGAGGTAAATATGCTTTATTCCCTGGTTATTGGTATTACAATCTGATTAAAACACATTTAAATTGCCAGTTATATTAGTAATATGAGCTGATAATAAAACAACCATGGTATAATAAGATGGGCGTGGGAAGTAGGAAATTGGAGGCACTGAAAAATATCATTTATAATAGCCTTAGATGTTCCTAATGTATGTGTTGGGATTTCCAAAAAATCTGAATTTTTCATAACGCTTATTACAAAATCTGATCAATAGGTCAAACCTATAAAGTGTTTAAAAGAACAGGAATACCAAAAAATGAAAATGCCTCAAATGCATTTATAGTTACTGTATTTTAAATCTGGGCTCTCGGGTTCACTTCCTAAATATGTATTATCTTATGCACCATAGAAAAAATCAGACTGGGTGAGGTCTGTTTAACAACATTGCTGCTATTGGTAAAAACAAATACAATTTATGAATTCATCTTCGAAGAATAAATTTTACAAGTGCTTTATTTGAATAACTGCTATGCTAATTCAAATGGAATTTTTTTTTTTTTTTTTTTTGCTTTACTGGTCCTTTAATTGCAAGTAGAAAGTTTTATTGTCACCAGTTAGGAGTTGAAAAACAATGTCCTTTACATACTCTGGGAGGATTGTCCTTTATTCTTTAGATCTTTCCAATTTGGTGGATGATTGTAAAAGTTGAGTGTACAGTTGTAAGCAGCCTTGGATTATGTCTTTAAACATTTCTTTGCCATTATATTATAACCTGCTGTTTTTCCCCCAAAAACTGTTTTGTTCTTTCTGTTTATTTTCTCTTTCTTTCCTTAAGAAAATGTCAAAAAGTCGATTCCATTCTGTACATTCTACTGGGATTCCAAGGAGTAAATCAGAAGGCACATTGATTGACTTTGATGACCACAATTATCCAAGCAGTAATGCAGGTGATGCATTATGAATCTTTGTATTTGGCTTTGATGTGACTTAGCAGTGATTTTGGGTTTTTACAAATCTGTAAAGCATGATTTTTTTTTTTCTGTATAATGTGTGTTCTGTTTAAGTTAATCGGGGATATGGTAAAATATTTACTTCCATGTGTGTCTTATATCTGTCAATTTTTCTAAATGCAAATAAAGTTTTCGATTACATTTTATGGGTTATGGTTTTGCTTGTTTACAAGCACTGTATTTAATATTCTTTCTCCCTACTACATAACTAAACACAAGGTACAGAATGTTCCAGGCAATGTTTTCTCTTTGCAAATGATTGTATACTAATTATTCTTTAGAAGAAAAATAGACATTGGTTGAGATGTCATTTATATGCTTCACCATTTATAACTGGCTAGAATTGCAGCCCATTGCTTCTGAAAAAGGAAAATTTCAGCAATAACATTAAAATCATGTGTTTTAGTATAGAGTAGTTGCCCCTTTGTGCTGCCAAAATAACTGGCCGATCAAAACATGGACTCCACAAGACCCCTTATGGTATCCTGTAGTATTTGGCACCAAGAGTTTAACAGCAGATACTTTAAGAATTCATATACGTTGGAATTTGGAGCCTCTTGCATCAGATTTGTGAGTCTTGGGTGACCATGACCTGGTTGTCCATACCTTACACCACTGATAGTAGGTATAAGCCACTGCATAACATGCTTTGACCTAGTTATCTAGGCATTCAAATCTGACTTTTGTCAAAGTCCTTTATATCCCTAGACATTAGCATTTTTTCTGCTTCCAACATATGAGCTTCAAGAACTGACTGTTCATTTCCTGTATAATATATCCTGGTGACCTCTCCCATAGCACATTGCCTTAAGTCCCTTGATCAAACTTACAATTTTAGTGACTTTTTCCAAATGATGACTCTGTTTATAAACATTTATTGTCAACTTTTGAGGTATTCACTGAGAGGACCTATCATACATATTTGCAGTAGATGGGACTGGGGCCTTTACTGTGTAAAAATATAGGAAGGAAGTAATTGTAAACCATACATTATTAGTTTAAACTTAGGTTGTTTTAATTAAAACAAAAAAGTTTGTTCCAACCATCCTCCAACTTGGTAACATATCTATCTATGTACATGCACGTCTGCCTTCTTTGTTGCCAATATAGTAGGGCACATGCCAAAGAACTCTGTGCTCTATCACAATAAACCAGTACTGAATGGGTGTTTACACCTAATTTAATATACAAACACTTAGAGCTTCCATTCAAATATACATCTTAGAAGCTAAAGCAGACCACAGTATATATTTATCAGGTCCTTCTACAGGCAAGCAGATTAGGCTCTGGGCAGAATACTTTAAGCATTTAAGCCAAAACTAACAATTGGTTTCTCCCGGTCATTGCCATGGCAATGTGATACTGGGTATCTTAGATTGAGGGTCTAACAATTAGAACCCACATGGGTTTTCCTACTAATGAACACTAGGGGCCATGGCAGATGTGGTGGTTTGCACAAAAATCAGTGGTGCATGGTTTACTGGTATTTTGTTAATATTTTAGTCACCACTTTACCACTGGCGTCAAAACTTCTTGTCTGCTGTTGCCCTTGCAGCACAGCTTTCAATACAAAAGATGGGAATGATTAGCTGAAACAGAACAAACAAAAATCACTTAAACTGTTAATAACACAATGCTATATATAACAAAATAGCAGCATATATGCCACTGTTTAAACATTTAAAAAGGGTGGTAAAATTGGGGTATATGTGGTAACTTGTACACCTTTATACACATTGTTTTTTCATGTGGCAAATATTCGTTATAAATTTGTGTGTTGAATAATTCTGGATTTCCATTTTTAACTTCTATTTTTTCCCCCAGATAAAACAAATAAGGAATTAGACCTACTTGTCGACTGGGCACAGGCATTCCAAGATCAGTCTAAAAATTTTTCAAAGCCTAATAACCCTTTCTGGAATGGTCTGTCAGGATCAAACCCTTTCCTTGATGATGTTGTTCAAGCTAACACATTTTCAAAGAGCAACACACATGCCTCTATCTTGAAAGAAGATCCATATCTGTTGTTAACGGAGCCAGAAAATAGAAATTCGTTAGCTTCATCAGGGGATGAACTTGATATTGATCATCTATTACAGAAGGCAAATTCAAGGACCACTACAAGGTCAAAGAGTGTTTCTGATCTTTTGGATTACAATGAATCCGATGTTGTTGCTAGTTCTGAAAAGATTCTAACTCCTGACTTAGAGTGGCTTCAGAATGATCGTGAGGCTTATAAAATGGCATGGTTGAGCCATAGGCAGCTGACGCGATCTTGCCTTGATTTGGATGTTATGAGCCACAGTCCTGGCTGGGCACAAACACAGGCCACAGATATGCAAATAATTTGTAAAATAGATCATGACGGTGGTGCTGTGCAGCTCCCTGGTTCTGATATAACCATACATGTTCCTGTGGGTCACGTAGCTCCTGGGGAATATCAAGACATTGCCTTAAAAGCTATTCTTAATCCACCAGTGTCACTTAATAATAACCTTTCAACTACGGTAAGCCCTCTCTTAGAAATAACATTAAGCAACCTCAATACATTAGAAGCTCTCTTACTGGAAATGAAAATTGCTGCTGAGGTTAAGAATGATCCTTATAGCCAAGTAATGACTGAGGTGGCTACATTTTATAGCTACAACAAAGATGGACCTTATGAAAAACTCCCAGGTGGTTATAATTATAAAAATACATTACAAACCAAATTGCCCATTCTTAGCCGCGTAACATACATTGTGATGGCTGCACAAACCAAATCTGTTCAGCCTCCTGCTACCAGTATTTATGATTATATCCATAAGAGTATAACCTTGGCTGTATTTGGACCAAAGCATATTCATCCAGCTTTCAGCACAATTTTAGCTGTTGTAGGGCACAACTATACTCCTGAAATACTTACAATAGATGACATAAAGAAACGCGGAAAAAATATGCCACCAGTTGTTTTCCAGCTCTGGGGAAAGCATCAGTTTGTTCTGGATCAAATTCAAGATTTATCTTTCCATTTTGTTTCAAATTGCTCTAACTTTGAAGTAAAGGCTGTCGATAATCAAAATGAGATCAAAGCACAACAGCTGAAAACAAGTAAGATGATCCGCGCACAGTTTCCATTCTCACTGAATAGTGGTAAAGAAGTCGCTTCATTTAATTTTGTGGTTCACATAATGGACAAACAAAACAATTCTTTAGCAAAATTTCATGTAAAAACACCTAATCCAGCACCAAAAATACAATCTCATTCCTGTCATCCAGGCCGCTTTCAGAAAAGAAAAGAAGTTATTTCAGCCGATGTGCCACTTACAAGTACTGTAAAATATCCTAAATTTCAGGATAAGCCTCTAAAGATAAGCAACTTTGCAGTGACTTTAAAAACTGTGTTGCGTCAGCAAAAGATTGATTACCTACTTGAATACTTCAAAGGAGACACCATTGCACTTCTTGGAGAAGATAAAGTAAAAGCTATTGGTCAAACCAAAATAAAAGAGTGGTTTGTGGGAGTTCTGAGGGGCAAGGTGGGGCTTGTACACTGTAAAAACGTAAAAGTTATTTCCAGAGAACAAGTGATCGATTTTGCAGATTCACAATTCACAACAAAGATGCTTTTGGAACAAATAACATTGCCATTTAAGAAACTGACCTACATTTATTCTTCAGTGCTTTCACTTGTGTCTGAAAATGTTACTGACTGGAGATGCCTAGCCGACGTGCTGGGCTACTCACATTTATCATTGGAGGATCTATGCCATAGGAACACTGGAAAGGAATCGGAAAGAGTCTCTTCTGTTATTGAAAAGTTGAAAGAGGACTGCCATACTGATTCCAAGAAGCGTAAATTCCATTATGAGCTAATAATGGTAAGGTCAACAATGTTCTGTTTGTATCATAAATGTTGCTTTGCTAAAAGAGCTGATTCAGTTAAACGTCAATTGACTTATATGCAAAAATGGTAATTCATATTTTTATTTTGGGTAACTCTTGTTATTTACATTTATTTTATGTTAAAGGAGAACTATAGTCAGATTACATCTTTACATATGCAGTACTATACCGTAGTGAGAAGCGATTCATCCCAGTAGATGTTTCATCTGATACTGTATAATTTATTACTCAGGCTTGTAATACTCCCGTAGGAGGCAGACGTTTCTGTCTACTGTGGAATGTGACTCCTGCGCACAGTTAGCTTATCTCTGTAATCTCCTGCTTTCACAGTGAGGTCATATAGTCAGCACACTGATTAACCAATAGCAATCAGGCAGCTTCTCTTCACGTGTTGAGAGGGAAAGGGGAGGGGAAGTGGGGGAGGACAAAATGTCAGCTCCATTAGAACTATTCAATCAAGCTAATGGCAAGTAATATCTGTTTCCTAAACATTTTTTTAACTATTTGTGGTAGCAATTGGCTTAGTATAAAGGAGTTTTATATGTATGTGGGCAGTTATATCGGCACTATAGTTCTTCTTTAAGTGGTATTTGTATCAATTCATATTTTATTTCAGGTGATTATTCTTTGGTATTTACATTTATTTTATCTTACCTGATATTTTGTATCCCCAAAAGTAAAATGCTTGGTATTGCCAAGCAAGTCATTGACATACTCTTACTATAACCTGCATAAAAGACATATACAACATCTAAATTGGTCATTGTAATTTTTCTTTAAAGTAGGACTATAAATTCTACTTGAAAAGGGGTTTTATTTTTCAGTTAGAGCACTTTGACAATATTATGAGTGCATGATTTATTGTGTGCACAGGTTATTTCATCTGTATATTTGCCTTTGTACATGCAGTTTACTGTGTATCTGCTAAATTATTTGTCTCTGCTGACTGTGAAAATGTATCTGCCCTTGTAATTTTACTACTTTAACTTGCAACTCATAAACAAAAGAAAAGTTTGTTGTTTTTTTTGTTTTTTTTTTTGTCATTACAATATGTTGCAGAACACATCCAGCTAATGTGGGCTCTGTCTTTAGTCTGATAATCAAAAGAATCCACAGTTATTTGCAGTACCACTTTGCCACAGATTGGCTGTGGAGCAACCTTTTGCACAGGTTTCAAGAGAACAGTGCCACTTGCTACAAATGTGTGCTGCAGACAAGGCATTTACATTCACATTATAGCAATGCAATGACAATGTTAACGAGCTACTGACAGTTTAGGAGCCCCATACTGCTCGTTGCTCCAACTATGCTTGCAGTGCAAGGCCTCCACGTAGCAATTTCAGCTGTAAATCCAAGGCAGTAGATGCATCCCCAGTTTGTTACATACATGGTTTAACACTAGGGGCCACATTCTCGAAGGTCCAAATGTGACCAGTCGCATTCGTTTTTACGAAGTGCATGATGCGCGCCGCTGACATTGTTGCAGATGCGCTTCACGCATTTGACGAACAGGCGAACAGAGCTTTGTCTGCCGCTCGCAGAAGCCCTGTTCGCCTGTTTGTCAAGTGCGTGAAGCGCATCCGCGACAATGTCAGCGGCGCACATCATGCACTTTGTAAAAACAAATGCGACTGGCCACATTCGGACCTTTGAGAATCTGGCTCTATATGTCTTATCAAGAAAGCTGGAATTAATTACCTAGTACCATTAAGAGGTGCAGTAATAAGCTAATATACTACTTTTCTTGGATGTGAAGGTAAACCTTTTTTTTTTTTTGTTCATGCTAGCAAAAATCCCAGAAATAATTTTAAAACTGATGAAAGTCTGTCGATTAATTCTTTAAATAGGGTCTTCTGAAGATGGATTGCCAAGGATTGGTGGCACGTTTAACACAAGATACAGTCATTTTGACATCTGCTGTTCAGCTAGGTGTACGTTGGAGAGAATTGGCTGAGAAGTTAGCCAGACTTACTAAGCAGCAAATGGAGGCCTATGAAATTCCTCATCAAGGGAGATCTGGTGAAGTTAGTTTACAGGTAATTCTATGTACTAAAAGGATGAGCCAACTAAAGAGTCCCTTTTGTAAAATGTTGGCCTATGGGTGTTGGTTCCCGTAAGTGCCAGGGATCACAGTAACACTATATTTCTAATGTTATCTATAGTTAATTTATAATTTCAGAACTATTATCTAAATCAATCTGGAGGGTTTCTCTTCTATGAAGGTTTTTCATTCTGTTACGCTAACCAAATTAGAGAATTGTCCCTAGAGATATAAAGAATGACTTTTTTCTAATAATTGATATTTTAAATGCACTAAATATGGCTAAAGAGTATTTCATCACAAAATAGTAATAGGGATGAGTGAATTGGTTTATGATTGGTGAAACATTTTCAGATTAGCAGAGATTGGCTAACTGATTATGACAACGAATTACACAATGAAGCTGCAAAATGTGACATAAAATCATCTTGAAAGTGGATTGTAACTCAGTTTGTGATAACAGATTTGGTAGTAATATGTAATAGTGATGCTCAAGCTGATTATAGCATCAAAATATAGTTTGAATTGATTTTATATACATCTCTCTATATTTAATATCTTGATATCTATATATGTGGTGCATGTCACAATTTAGCCCATAATGCTTTATCCCGGTGCCAGTTTAATGTCCCATACTACCCTACTGTTATCACAATGTTCCAGCTTTTGCAAAGTGCCAGCCACTGCCCTGTTGTCATTTAGAAAGTACCATTCACAAGCATCAGCCTAGGGAACTTAATGTTATTTGGAACTTTCACTTAATAGAGGAACATTTATTATCTAAATAAATGAGAATATCAACTGAAAAAGCACCAGTATTATACAAGTTCAGAGAGGAAGAAACGGCTAGTACATTTTTTAGTTATTTCAATATTTCTCCCAAATTAAGCCTTTTCCAATTTACTTTCATTATGCTTTTTATTTTCCCACAATTCCCTCCTGAATTCCCTGTCTGCTTACCTTAGATCAATGGCCCAATTGTTTTAAAAACAAACAGCATGCTTTTTATACCAAAGAACAGGTTGCAACAATTGTATCCATCTTAAAATGTTACAATAATTTTGTACCAGATGAAGATTTCTTCAAGAGCTGATAATAGCAGTATAACAATAATTCTAGAGGTAATGGCAGAAAAATGAAAAGAACATATAGAGGTAATAATATTATACAATGTATGTTTGTTTGCTGATGAATAATTAGATAGATTTTGACCTTATATTTGCTTTAAAATCAAAACAAGCCCTTCTACCAAACAAATGTGTCTGGGTGCCATACCCTTGCATCCTCCAAGCACTGCCTATACTTTTTATTATATGGAATACTGTTATGGATGCTGCTTTGAAAGTAGACTCCATTAAAAGGTCACAAGCTAGATTGTACATTTATTTTGTGTAGATAATAAAATGCCTACAATTTTAAAGAACTAAAATCTCCTATAGATCACATTTGTTCACATTTAGCCTACATGTCAGCAACACAAGAAACTCAATCTTTTCCTTCCAAGCTATCTACTTGATTATTTCTGTTCTGCATGCATTATTCTGTAAGTACATTACAGCCTTTGAAGCATTTCAGCTTTACCACCTCCTAAGAAACATGTTGCCCTGGGCATTGGCTTCTTACAGAGCATGTGTGAAAAGCAGCACTGAGTGAATGCCTCATTGATATTCATAGTTTAATATACCATGTGATATTCCCCAAACAGTCAAATATGTGTAATGATGTTCCAGGGATTATTAGCATGTTAATGAGGATGCAATAAGGACGACTGTGAGAAGATAGCACTACAGCCCAGGTACTGATTTGCTGCTTTATAATTAAGCGGTTTAGGCTGGAAGACCCTGTACTTTCAGCATATCAGTTATGGTTAGGGTACATTAGTTCTTCTTTAAGTACTCAAAATAGTATAAATGAAGTACATTTCAAATTGTTTTGTGTGTGCCTGAGAAAATGTGTAATGATTTTATAAAGTAGGGTGGAAAGAGAGTAACCTGGTAATGCACATGGCAAAGTTTACTGTTTCTTCCTGTTTGAATTAATCTAAATGTATGAGGCAGTATTTCTGAACCTGAATTAAAATATATATTCTTGAACTTTCCAGATGATGTGGAAGCCCGCATTTGACTTTCTTTATACATGGGCAGCTCACTATGGAGATAGTTACAGAGATGTACTACAAGATTTGCACTGCACATTGGACAAGATGAAATATCCAGAAACCAGGCACTGGAGAGAATTGACAGGAACTCTGATTTTTGTGAACTGTCTTGAAATTTTTCGAACAACTGCTTTTCCTAAATTTGAAGAAAACTAAATTGACTCCACTTTGCAGTATTTTAAAGCAGAAAACCCAGATGCTGTCATGAACTGTTACTTTTGCAACCCAAGCACTAGAATTCACTTTTTATTTAATTACTGTGAAGTTCTATTGTTTTTATGTGTACTGATAAGACTTTTATGTACTTCACAGTGCAGGTGACATCAAATCAACTTAAGTAGATTGGATGCATATTTCCTTACCCATAAAACATGTAATCAACCTACCAGCTTATCCTGTAAGTCAGCTTACTTAATAATCATTTTCAAGATTCCCATTCTACCCCAATCTGCCAGGCCCATCCCTAACTCTTCACTGATGGTGTGAGCATGCTCATATAAACTTTTAATTGGTGTGCAAAAAGGGCTCGCAAGCTGCTCCCACATGAGCAGTTTTCAATTTCTGACACTTTTTTTTGAAAGGTTACATCAAGGGGTAGTCTTTAATGCATCATTAAACTTCTAACAACGATGCCTAATGGTAAGCAATCAGTTTCACAGTAAAAGTGCACTGACTTATAATGTGACCTATGTAGGCTCCAACATGCTGTGGATGTAAGGTTGAGGAATATGATTGAATAGAATCAGTGGCATGTTAGAGCTGGATAGCCAGGAAACCTAAGTTCAGACTTTTATGCATGGGCCTCTAGTTAAACCTTGGTGACGTGCTTAATTGCATCACAGATAATTTTGTGATTTTTATTTACAGATGAAACCATTTTGCTACACACACTTCAATTTTCCTAATGTAATGGCTGACTTAATTGCCTTCTGACACTTTGCTTTTCCTTTAATTTATATCTAAAAAAAGAACAACTCTAAACTCCCATTGTATGTTTTTCTGGGAATCCTGTAAAATTGGAATACATTGCAGTACAGTCCAAAGTCATTAAGACTAGTAACTTGCATTAAATGTTGACAAATGCATATTGTGGCACAAAAAAGTAAACCTGTTCAGTATTGTTGGTGCCCACTGAAAAAAGTAGGCTTGACTCTACAGCTAATCAAAAGTCACTATTAATGTATGTCTTATAGCCAACAGAATAGATAGTAGTGTAAAACATATTTTTATAAAGATATATTGGTGTGAAATTAAACATTGCTAAAAAGAAAACTTCTAGTTCAGTGAATTAAAGTGCACTGGTCAGCTCCTGATTTTTAATTTTTTTACATAGTCTGTGATTATATAACATGAATCCGTTTGGGGGGAAAAAATCATTAGGATAGTTAAGTTATACTCACTGTAAACTTGTCCCGATTTGAAGCTGTGAGAGCTGCCATCTTGTGCCCAACCTGCCAATCAACTATAATAGACACGCCTCCTAAGGCCAGAGCCTTACTGACTTCCTGATGTCTTCCCCACGGGTGCCCCCCCCCCCCTGGTAGGAGCGTGACACAGGAAGGCTGGTAGGAGGCGCTTACTTGTCAGTCAAGTAAGCCACGCCTCCTCCTACAGCTTTCAATCTGACAAAAATCAGCAGTGTCGAGCTGACAGGCAGAGACAGGAGGCAAAACGTTAGAGAAAGGTACATTTTTGTTTAATAGAAGTGTATTACAAAAAACGTTCCTATAGACTGTCTCTATTTTATGTACTAATGTTTCAAGCTGGAAGGTGCACTTTTACTGGAAAGGCTAAATTAGTGGTACGTGTAGAATCAGTATTTTTGATTGTATATGTAGTTTCTAAATTGTTACACAGGCCTGGCATTTATGTGCACCTCTTGTGTTAGTAATTCTAGTTGAAAGGCTGACTTAATAAGTAAGTTAACATTCTGTCCCGAATTCACTTATAGCGAACTCCCATTATAAAGTCGTGACTGTGAATGAAAAATTGTCACGGTCTCGATTTTATAATGGAAGAATTGTCGCGGTCGCGACTTTATAATGGGAGTTCGCTATAAGTGAATTCGGGACAGAAAATTCGGAGCTACCGGAATGACC
>JAKJJM010056526.1:0-12965 GCA_021901965.1 Pipa carvalhoi | reverse complement strand
CATCCACACGATGCTGCCCGGGGCGGACCACCCCCCCCCCGCTACGCCTCTGATTATATCGAAAGTTTTTATTCTTGTGTTGGGGTGAATGGACCTCCATTAATAATTAATAAATTTTGAATAATTAAAAATCAGTTCTGACATACAGGGAAATGTAACGCATTATCAGTGGCGTAACAAACCAATCCAAGCCACAACCCCTGCGAGCCTGCTAGTTCCGCACCTGAACATTCTAAGATAACAGCCTAACACTGAAACCAAATGAATTTAGTCCTTTATTGCAGGATTGAGGACTGTAATTCTGTTCTTTTAAAAGGACAGTAACACCAAACTGCCTCAAATGCATTAATAGTTACCATATAGTCAGTCTGTACTTCCAGAAGAATGTTGCATTGTGTCTATAAATTATGCTATTTAGCTATTTAGCTTGACAAGACTGGGTGAGCTTTTTTTAACAAACACATACAACATGGCTGCTGTCACAAAACAGAGAAAGCACTATAATTCATGATTTCAGCTTCAAAGATAACATTTTTACAAGTGCTGTATTTAAATAACTGCCAAGCCAATCTAAATGGGATTTTTAATTTTGGTTTAATCCCCAAAAACAGTAAAAATAAAAATATAAACATATATAAATATATGGAAGTTCATCAACCAAGGCAAACACTGAGGGCCACATTGTCAAAAGTCCAAACAGTCACATACAGGGCTGAATTCACATCTATTCGCCACTTCCCCACGTTCTCTTATTGACTAAACTCTGCAAAGTGGGGAATACGCGACCAATTCGGGTGTCTATAATAGTTGCAAATTTACAGAGCTCAGCATAATTTTGCATGCTCATGCACAGGTACTTTTACTATTGACTAAGATGCGGACTTTGTCAAAGGTGCGAACGTGATTAGGTGTACTGCTCTGAATTCACCAGTTTGACTTTGCCAGATCAGACTGGCGAATTGGGGTGTTGATGACAGGGTTCCAGTGTTGCATAAGGCGACTATCCATTCAAAACTGACAATGGCGACTGACTAAATGACAACATGATCTAGGGACAAGGTGACATAGAAATAGAATATTCACAGAATACAGTTAGTGGAATATAATGAGGATGACGTCACTGCCCTTCAATTATCGAATTCTCCTCACTCTGCATGACTTCTCATCCTACTTCTATCCATCTGACTACGCCACATTACCCATGCAACAGCAATCACAGGTGTCCTCTTGTTTGTCAAGTGTATTCTTCATTTAGTCAATAATGAGAATTAAATTTGTATCTATTTTGGCGATGCGACTTGAACTGTAGCGAGGTGAATTCGATAGATAAATTCACCTTTTTGACAACTGAAGCCTACTTACCCGTAGCAACCAACTAACAATCAGTATTCATTAATATAGAAACAGAATAATAAAAGCCAACTGCTGATTGCTGTATGTTACTAAACCTAGGTAATAATTATCAGTGAATTGCCCAGATAGTCTCTGAGACTTTTATTCCATGGCTACCTTACTGCTACTCACTGACACAGCATTACTGATCCTCACACAGCTGGTCAAACATACTACTCTTATTTTAACATCTGCATCATCTTCTCTCGACTGCCGGCAGCCAAGATCAAAATGCATATGCTTTGTTGAATCTTGTGAATTAGGACAGATATTCACCTTGTCAGTCTGATGTTTTCTGATGTGACTTAAGGCGGCACTGCTTTCTCTTGCAATGGCTGCAGTAGAGTCTTAGCACAGCAATAGACTTATCCATTATACTTATACATTGCAGTCCTAGCACATGTAGGAGCTGCACTGAGTTGCAGGACACCCTCATACAAATGGAACTAGGACAAAGACTCCATGTCACTTATAGTGATTATTCACATGAACAGTCCTGTTCCCCACTGTTGGCAGTTCACGTCATTAGATATATAGTTGATAATGAAGAAATCATGAGAACAGTTGTTAGTAACAGTAAAAAATGAGTTGGGTCATGTTTCATACAGGTAACATACAGTTTAACAAGCTCTGCCCCTTTAAGCTGTGAGCAAGTTTCCCAGGAAACAGGAAGTGGAAGTTATTGTGTATAGGTATTTGGAAGGAACTTTATTGTTGCACATTTAACAAACAAAGAAGTTGCTGTTAAGGTTGAGTGCTTTAATCTTTCTTACTTAAAGCAGAGAATAAAAACACTGCAGAGGGTGACAAAGAATGGAATAAGAGCCCTGGAACTCACCACTCATTCAGGAACTGTGTGTGATGCAAGAATAACTGTATAATATATATATATATACACAAAGTAGCCAATTCTTACTATTTATATCGGTATGGGTGCCACCTTCCAGGGCGGCTGCTGGTCCATCGGAACATGAATTCAAAAAAAGGTACAAAGGAACAAGCTTGATAAAGTGCTATAATGGTGGCCTGTTGCTATGTTCCTGTGTGCCGTGGTGGAATAAAGACAGTTTTACCTGGGAGTGCTGTTACTTTTTTTTTTACCTTTTTTTAAAATTCAGTAATAACTACATACAAGGATACAGCTCATAGACTTTTACTTCACCCAGTCTTACTGAATAAAATGAGCTTAAATGGGGCATCACCCACACATGTTCTCAAAATTTGCTAGAGATGCAAATAACTTGATTTATGACTGGAAAAAATGGTTAAATAGATTTGAAACATTTCTTAAATGAATATAAAGCTTTATTGTTTCACTGTGCTGGGACAGAGGTACATGACATATACAGCACATTACCTGCTGAGAACACTGACACTTACAGCATCTGCTCTAAGCTGATGTTGATGATGAAGTTATAACACAAGTAATTGTATCTTGTGCATCATCCACTGTACATTGCCAAGTGCTGCAGCATGATTACTCTCTGCATGACCTTCTTAAAATGCCAAGCTCTCTAGAAATAGCAGATCATCAAACCACCAGCAAGGAGAAGGGGAAAGACAACTTACATGTGCACACACTTCACAAAATAAAAGAAAATCATAAGGAAAATAAAAGTTATAGATGTGGGAAGTAGTTTTGTCATGCGAACAAATGCCCTGCTCTATTGGACATGAAGTAAATAAAGTAAAGAAAATCACTTTGCTGCTCTGCACACCTACTCTTACACCTACACCTACTCCTACATCAACACCTAAGTCAAACTAACCTTCTGATGCATCAGCTAAAATAAAAGTTTGCAACAGACTGCAGATGATGCAACAACTATGAACGATGACTGCTTGTTTATTACTTGTACCCTGCGCAGTCTATAATCAACCTTGCATTTTTCATTGACACTGGAGCATCAGTAAACATCTTGGACAGCAAGAAATATGAACAATTGAAAGAGCAGCCTGTCCTAAAATCTGTTGCCACCATTAAATTAATTCCATATGGGTTGCAGATTCCATTTCCTACAGTAGGAAAAACTAATGCTGAAATCAAATATAGAGATAAAATGTACATGACAGGTTTTTCCATTTTACAAGATGCTAGAGGCTGCCTTGTCAGCTACCACACAGCTATAAATCAGATTCAGATTATGCACACATTAATTTATCCAGCTAACAGTTAAGTATAAACCATAACTGATCAATATTCCTTGCTGTTCAGTGGTCTTGGTAAACTCTTCCAATTTCATCTGGATGAAAGGGTTTTCTGGTAATACAAGTTCATAGGCACATTTCTTTTACTTTCAGAAAAAAAAAGTGGAAGAACTGCAACCTTTGGAGGATGACAACATTATTGAAACTGTTATAACTTTCATATAATGTATTAATTACAAAAAAATCCTGGTAAGGAACGGCTGTGTGTTAATGGGTGCCTTTCAAACATTGCCATCCAAAAGGAAAGACATATCACCCCCACAATAAATGATATTATCTATCTATTAAATGGATGTCTTTCCAAGACTTGACCATAACAAAGGATATCATCAGTTCGAAGCATGTACAGAAGCCTGTGCAGATATGTACAGTTAACATTTGTTGTCTGTTTAATAGCAGAAACCTTTCAGGGTAAAATATACACATTATAAACAAACTATCTTTGTAAATCCAGGTCATGCTTTCTCTGCAGCAGGCGGCATAATCCAAAAATGGATCCAAGCGAATACAATTGAAGTTTGTTTCTTTCTTGTAAGGGTCAACTACTATACTAGCTACATATCAAACTTCTTAAAAATTTGTTCACCACCAGGAGACCTCCCAAAAAAAGATCATGAATGTCTGCATCCCTTGGTAGAAATAGAGTCTTATTTTGCTTGAGCTTTTCACACCAATCAAATTGTAGCTGCCAGAACAGAGGGACTGGGAGACATACTAGTTCAGTACAAAACAGGCCAACCAAATCACTGCATTATTTCCTACGGTAGTAAATGTTTTAACGTACACAGTAAAAATACTCTCATCCAGAAAAGGAGAGTTTAGCAGTTGTCTAAGGATATGAGCACTTTAATCAGTTCCACCGTGGAGCCGTTTTTACATTTATTACTGACCACCAAACTCTCTACCATGTTCTTGGAAATCCAAGGGCAAAGATTGAAAGGTGAGGTTTATGATTTCAAGTAAACAACTACAAAATTGCTCACAAGACTGAAAAAGACAACAGTTCTGACGAACGTATTTCAAGACACCCAACGCATGTAGACCAAACTATGCATTTTAATATTAAGGTATACAATTTGTTACAGCCTGTGTAGTACCAAAGGCATTCTCAGCTAATCACTCAGAAATAACAAATGACATAACTGTCTGTGCTTTATGAATATTATTTGAAATGTCAGATAACACAGAATGGAAGGAACACTGTTTCCACATCCAAAAAAAGCCTTATAATAATAAGCCCCATCTTTTATGCGGCACTAAGCTACTTATTCAAAAATCCTTGTAAAACATAGTGATAGTGATTCAGATTGCTTTATGATGATCATTTTGGAATTGTTGGTATAAAAAAACTTACTAACATGGATCATTTTGATGAAAGAATCAAAGTAAAATGAACAAATGTTATAGAAAACTGTCTTGCAGGATGAACTGCTACAATATTTTTTTAAAACTGTCCATTGTACCATGCAGTCAGTAGAATGTAGGATTCTTTATTATAGATGACGAGCACCTTACAAGAAACATGGGTACGTCACTTGCTGTTCAGCAGGGAAGAGTGAACTGCTCACACATTTATTACGGACCTGTGCTACAGACACTGGTGGGAGAGTAGTTTACCAGTGATGAATCTCATCTCCAAATTTTTGTATTTTACGCTACATAAACAAGGCTAAAAAAACACTTTGATATAATTATTTTGAAGGACACATTAGGTAGTTAGATAGAAGGGGCATCAAATGCACCCTTTAACCTCCTTTAAACACTGATCCCCTTGTCAGCTAATTACTTCACTTTCAAACTCTAAGGGGGTTATTGGCTAAAGTTCAAATTGCTGTGTAAAGGTGTGAATTTGCCAGCTAAAGACAATAACAATAGACTGCTACTGTCACAGTCTCAACTTCATTATGGGAATATTCAAGTGTCGAATTCTCACTTTAGTCAATAACCCCCCATACCTTTTAGATATGTTTTCTCAACCTATGGCTATCTGATGGTAAGTAGCTGTTACCATTTATGATCCACTGTCTAATGGGCAGTACAATTTTGTGACAATTAATGAATAATTTATCCTACAATTTCATTCATCTAGTCCACTTTAGCTACCAATGCATACCAGAATAAGATAACATCTTATCAGCATATGGGATTCTTTATACAGTAAAAACTGACAATACCCCCATTCAATAGACATGCTGGTACATAACTACCTTGATATACCTTGTATTTCCCCACAGGAAAATCACACCTTGTCAGCCACAGGCAAATGGAATTGTGTAGAATTACATGTGCACTTTAATGAAGAAAGTTAAGGCATCAGAAGCAGGTGATTAATTAAAGACTAATGTCATTATTTTGTGGCAAATACTGATATTTTAACCTTGTTCCTTATTATTATCGTTTTGGAAGAGTTAAGGCAGTATACCTGGAGCAAATATCACTGAATCAAGCACTGTACAAGCACTTTACTGATTTCTGCACAAGTGCAGGTACACTTCACATGCAATAACTAATACTACTTCTGTTCAGCTACTATTCAACACAACCAGTTATCAAAATATTCAACAGAACCCTACATATGCATATTCCTAATGCTACCACATGTTCAACACCAACAGACTCAGTTGACAAACCAACTAAATAACTAGGAGAAAATGAAATGTTATGCTGTCAAAAGGCCTGGCCATCTTCCTTGCAAAGAAGTGTCAAAATTGTTGTACTGCAAACAGATGCCTTTAAGATTACCTTTAAACATGTTGATATATAGGTTAGCATGGTCGTAATATATGGATGCATCTGTTAGCATGTCCCCAAGGCTTAGGCAGTAAATATCTTAAAACATATGAAGAGTAATTATGAGAACTATCTATTTCTGCCTAGTTTTAACTCTATATGAGTTTACTGAGTGAGGTATTTTTGTATGTTTTCAAGATTGTTCACCACCCTAATCATCATGCAATGCTACAGTGCCTAAATATAGGAAATGTCTCTAACGAAATTGTCGGTGATTTTGCTCACCTGCAATTTTCCTGCCAAATAGGCTAAAGGCACATAAAAACTGACACTGCAATAGCAGAAATGTGCTAAGCTAAGTAACTAGGACAAAATCTGTAAATTTAAAGCAACAACATCATTTTTAGGGGTTGGATACATTTTAGGGAATGGATACATTTTCAGGGATTGGATACATTTTGGGGGATGGATTCATTTTTGGGATATGGATATGTTTTTCGGGGATGTATACATTTTTGGCAGCAAAGTCACTTTAAATATTTTTCTTATGTGTCAAATTTAGTGTTTTAAAATTTCTGAGATTAGAGAAAAATGACTCTGCAACTTTGATGATGTCAAGTAACTCATAACAATGAGTCAAAGATTGCCTTTCATTCTTATAGTTCCCCTTTAAAAGTGTATGCTAAAAGTTGACTGGTTGCTGTGGGTTTAAACACCACTGAAATAGATTGCCCCATTGATGATTTCTCCTGAGATTATTTATTAATTTCCATCTTTTTATATTTACAGGCAGTTTTTCACTGATGCTCCTTTTCTGTCTCGCCTATTTCCTCTTCATTGGTTCAGACTGAAATCTTAAGCCGGGTATTTGACTAAAAGGCTTGAGACTTCCCATTAACCAATTTAAATGCCTTTTGGGTGTACAGTCTGACAGAGTTGTTGCCTATCTGTTTCCTTACTGATTTTTTCAAAATTCTCAAGCCTGTGGATTAATTCACTAGCATTAGATTCCAAAGAGATAGTAGGTGAGAGAGGAGGGGATTCTGTACCAAAGCAGCTATAAAAATCACTGAAAGTAAGAAAATTATTTATACTAAAAAATGTTTGCATAACAATGTCAAATAGATGAGCAAAAACAGTTGAAGAACTGTCTGCTCCTTTATGGTAGCAGCACTACTGGTACATTTCTGCTAAAGTCACATCGTTGCAACAGTGTTGGTTTCATGTGATCTACTAATCCATATACTAAATAAAGGGATGATGGGTTTGGTAACTCAGCAAAAAATGAATTATCTCCAAATGAATGGTGATTGCGTCAGCTTGTCCATTCTGTAGCAAGGTTGATTTTGCACATTCACTGTTTAGTGTATTGTCACCGCAATGGAGAAAATTGAAGCATATTGATTTCTGAGCATCGTCTGGCAAATAGTAATGGTGATATATTGAAGGTAATTTATCATAAATAGGCATGTTGAGGCAATGTGTTGCATCCTCATATGAACATGCTTAATGGAGAAAATGCCACTATTATTATCTTTTTATAGATAAATGACTACACATACTAACAATGGCAGACAATTCAGCTCAGGCTGAAACTTGGCCAACACATTTCTAAGCCTTTTGAGTAAAATTTCACCATAATAATAAAAGGAACCCTGCTTAAAGAGGAACTATAGTCATAAACCATACTTCCTGATCGATCTAACAGCAGTACAGGAAGTGTCCTCAGCCCAGGATCATCAGATGAATACATTGTGGCTCTGCTCACTTCCGGGTCTATGTGAGTGACATCGGTACTGCTTTTTTTAGAAAAAATTTAGTGCCCCAACTCCATATGGAATAATGGGTTGTCGCCACCCTCAAACAGTCAAGCACGTGTACAAGTAAAAATAAGTTGAAAGGGGCTTAATAAATTTTGATATCGGTGATATTGATAATACTGATATTGACCTATCGGAAAAATTATTTCCTTTTAGTAAATATCCCCCAAAAAGTTATTTGTGTGAACTAACAGGCCATTCACAGATTTGTTTGCACTTGGAATGAATGTAGCAGTTTTGGCGCAGACCCACATGCTTTTATTCATTACATCAGACTGATATGCGCTAAAATATTCTTCTGTATTAGAAGCAGTCATTATTTTGTTGACATCATAAAAAAATCCAATATGCAAAATGGAAGTCAAAATACCGATTCTTCAAAAATCAGTTTTGTTCCTAAAAGGAATACATTCAGCAAGCTTGTGTGAGCAGTGAACATTGATTTTGTCTTCAGAAATAAGGGTGTTTACAGGTATGACTGCTATACACTATTGAACTACGTATTCAGCTGCATATTGTAGCAAACAGCTTGATAGGCACAGAATAATTAAACAGTAATGTACATTGAGATGTGCTGCTGTTCAGCCCCCTTTTGAAAGAAATTATAGCTCTTTCAATAATGATTTTGGTCTCCCCACTACATAGAGAATTACAGACAGAGAAGGAATTACAGACAGCTAGGGAAAGCTTTTGAAGGTTTTTGTACTTACAAATCATTGTAGAAGGGGCCATCCAATAAAATAATCTTGCTACAAATTGTGAAAATGCTGCTGCTATTTTAACAGTATGTCACTATTGAGGAGTAAGCTGTCAATCACATCCATATCTGCAATTTTAAGCTAAAATGTAGCTTCTGCAGAACCTCTTTTGCAGAAACAAAGCTAAGCAAATGTATCTATAATAAAAAAAAAATTCAAAATAAGCATTTACTTCCAGAAGCAAACAGTTAATTAACTGTTATACTTCCTACCAAGGGTGTTGTTAGTTTCTCAAAAGACCTGTCACCTTGGCAGGATTCTGGCCAATTTTAAGTCACATTCCCTTTTGGCCACACCCCTTTTGAATAATTTCTCTTTGTGTCATGCCTCTTTTATGTACTGGTCAGAAACCAGTTACTTTAGGCAACAATAGGGTCAGAATTTCACATGGAATATTGCAGTAGTGGAAATCTGAGATTTGGGGCACTTGCTATGAAACCATAAGGCTGTACTTTGGGTGACCATAATTATCAATGTCACTGCTGTCTAAAAATTCAGCAGTTTTTATTTGTTTATTTTTTTAAAGGTCCAAGAACCCCAGAAAAAATGCTGCTTGGATTAGAGTGTCAGTCATTCTTATGTAGTATGTCATTTTTGAAGTTGAATTCCTGATTTCTATTATAATGTAATTTGACAAGAAGGTAACTAATTGTCAAATAATGTATAGCGCCACACAAAGAAAACAATAATGAACATAAACCAGTGAAAAATGTCCTTATGTCCTTTAGATGGAACAGAAAAAATGAAAGAAAGTCAATTGAGTACTTGCGTTTGAATCACAGGTAGGTACTCTGCCGGAATACCTAAAGGAACTTGTAAACAGGTGGTCTCTGATGATTGGTCATCTGGAGTGGTAGTGGAAGCGCTAGCTCTGAGAAAAAATGAAAAAGAAAAACAGAGAATCCCCTAGCATGATCCAGTTATAATAAAAAGGTAATAATATCACACAAGTGAGTTGGTATAATATGGGGAAAAGAGCAATGTAAATACCAAAGCAAATGAGGAGGATCTTAACCAGTAGAAAAATATGAAAAAATACTGTGATGTCAGCAAACTATATAGAATGCAATCACCAGATGGAGATATTAAATGAGAGTATAAAATATCAATAGATATAGAATTGCTGTTATGACTGTATCCCCATTCAGTGATTGTACTCACCAGATGGAGCTATAAATAATAGCCTTAGATGATGATGGAAGTTCCACTTTAAGAAGATGTATGGTACTTGATGAAATTGAATCTTACTCACTCAATCCTTATATAATGAAGAAAGAGAGGCAAATAGTGCAGATGGTACAAATAAAAACACTATTTATTCAGACAAAATGGTATTCACAAAACATCCTTAAAAAGCATGCAAGTGAGAAGAAATCAGTACTTGACGCATTTCGCTGATGCAAGGTTCAGCTTCCTCAGGAGTTTCATTATTGGACCACTTGTGTCCACAGCGGTGATGAGTAATATCTCCATCTGGTGAGTGCATTCACTCTATAGAGTTTGCTGGCATCACAGTATTTTTTCATATTTTTCTACTGGTTAAGATCCTCCTCTCATTCGCTTTGGTATTTACATTGCACTTTTCCCCATATTATACCAACTCACTTGGGTGATATTATTACCTTTTTATTATAACTGGATCACACTAGGGGATACTCTGTTTTCCTTTTTCATTTCTTCTCTGAGCTAGCGCTTCCACTACCACTCCAGATGACCTATCATCAGAGACCACCTGTTTAAACAAGTTCCTGATTTTTATTGTTTGTGTTGTCTCCCTGCTGATTGCAGTAAATTTGGCCTTTCTTGGGAACTTAATGACTATGTATTGTATAAGACTGTGAGTATAACAAGTGGACCTCTTTAATTGAAAGGGCCAATATTTTGATAATTATCCCACCTTGATGGTTCAAACTTCTAGAAATGTACTATTCCATTTGACAAACTAAAATCTATAAACTACGCTTTACAAAACTAGTTTTAAATAAAATAAACTCTTGGATCAATCAGAATAATTAGTTGATTAAAAAAAAACTCTCAGATGCTTGGAGTGTCAGGAATGTAACTTACCCTGACCTGGTCCCGCGTTGTGGCTCAGCCCCTCGCGGCAGCGTGACTTTGTCCCCTCGCAGCAACGTGACCCTGCCTCTTCTGCCTTTTTAAACCCTTCAGACAAAAGGCCCAGTGCCCGATTATACTGTCAGGGTTCAGTGAGAGAGGATGCCACTGAACTTAAGGTGGAGAAGGAGACTGTGGTGCTGATGACAGGATCCAGAACAGAGGGGTACTCAACGTCCAGGTCATGGAATCTAAGTTACCCCAGGTCTTCACCAGGGTCCCCCGCAAGGGAGTATGGGCTCGGCTGCTGAGGGTAGCCAGGTCGTGACCCCCAGGGTTGAGATCCGGAACAGGAACAGATGGGCGGAAGAAGCAGACATGGAAAACCATAAACAAATCCAAGATCAGGGCAGACGGAAATCAGGAGTAGTCGAAGATCAGGCCGAGGTCAAAATGGAGTAATCAAAACAGCAGGATAAGCAGGGAAGAACAGGCACAACGGAAGCCCAGAAACTAGTTCTATAATCGGGCACTGGGCCTTTCGTCTGAAAGGTTTAAATAGGCAGAAGAGGCGGGGTCACGTTGCCGCGGGGCGGGAGTCATGTTGCCGTGAGGGGGCGGAGCCACAACGCGGGACCCGGCCAGGGTAAGTTACATTCCTGACATGGAGGAAGAAGAAATAAGACTGGTGTTGGGAAAAGATAAGTGATTATTTGTAACATATTTGTTAAACTACAGAGTAAGCATTAAAAGAAGACGGTAGCCAAAGTACATGACATGTTTTAGAATTTTCCAACATTTTTAGGTATTAGTTTAAACACTTTCTTTTGTTTGCAGAATTGAAAGGTCAGTTAGTCACGGGCTGGAAGGCATAAATATATCAAGGGTCAATATAAAGATCTCTCCAATGATCTATTTATAACGGAGACCACGAGTTTAACAAGGGAGCATCCTCTGCATCTAGAAGAAAGAAAGTTTTGACATCTACACAAAAGGGATTTCTTTACTATACGAGCAGTGACACTGTGGAATTCACTACCTGAGGAAACTGTCAAGGTTAGTTCAGTAAAAAAGTTCAAAAAGGCCTGTCTCTACTGGGGAAATGCTACAATTTTATGGCTTTTAAATAACTGAAGGATGGTTCTTGATCCAGGGAATTATCATTCTAATTCTTTCCAACACTACACAGCAGATAGACATTATCTCTTTCCCAAACTGATACCGGTTTGTACAGCGAACCTGCACTGTCTATTTAATATATGAACTGGTGTGAGAAGGGACTAATTGTTTCTCACGAATTTGTGAGGTAAAAGCTTCCTTGCTCTTAAACTACAACTGAAGCAAATCCTGCTGCTCTCTCCACAAAAAGTTCCCCTTTCTATCTATGCTATATAAGGATTATCCTTCTCCTCTTACACATCACCACTTGACTCTACTCCCTAACTACATGTACACTGATCCCCCATGGACTAACCTCCCATTGGTCAGACCCAACTAATGTTAAATAGCTGTAACTACCAATCTGTACTGCAGATATTACTGCTCTTAAAGTTACACAGGGGGATAAATAAAACTAGTGAGGGTGAATACCTATGATCCCCCCACACCACTCCTGAGGTCACAATAAAAGACTATAAGCTATTCTTCTGATCCCTCATGTAAAACTTTTATATTACCAGACAGATTGTGTTTAAATTGCAGGTTAATTGTAAGTAAATTGATGTAAGCCCTCCTACAGTTGCAAGCTCTTCTGGCAAAGCTCCAACACTCTTTAGTTTCCCTGTGTCAGTGCACATGATAGACTAACTGAGGGTAGCTATTATAATAGGAGCTATAAACCAGTGGTTGCATCTCATTCAGCTTTGGAATTAGGAGCAAGATAAATGTGCTACATCTGTGTGAATATCCACCCATAAATATAGCTTCCTGCTTTAATATATATATATATATATATATATATATATATATATATATATATATATATATATATATATATATATAT